>APFE030614208.1:0-12808 GCA_000404065.3 Pinus taeda
TATATATACATATCATATTATTGATAAAATTGCCTTCCATTTTTCCTATATACCATGGAGATTCGCCCATTTATTATACATATAAATTTAGGGGGGTTCTTAAAATTTTCCCTGCTGATGGTCAAGTCTTCAAAGTTGGTGAATTCACCTGCAATGCCTTAGCAACACAATGATAATGTTTTGAAGTGATGAAACAGCATTTCATGTGTAAATTGTAATCCAAGCAATATTAAGTTGGAAATTTATACTGTAATACTTCACATTTCATATAATATAATTTATGTGGTTGAAATTATTTATAGTTGCACTTGATATTATTTAGTATTGTAATTAACATATGCAACTTTGTGTTTTCATATTAGATGAACATGCACATTGTATGACTTTTTTTAAATCATACTAATTAATTTATATTGATTAATAATAAATGCATAAAATCAATCTAAAACTACTAAATTAGTAGTTTATATTGATTAATGGTGAACACAAATAAAATGAATATACGACTAAATTAGTCATTTATAATAATTATTAATGAAAGTAAATGAAATGAATATAAACTACTAAATTAGCCATTTATATAATGAATATGAAATTACCAAAAAATATAAATGACTACTGCAAATGATAAATTTATGATAACAAATGAAGACTAAATTTTGCTTATATATGACTAATAGTAGCGAATTTATAGTATCTTATAACACAACCAAAATGTAGTCATATTTCTTTGGTCATTAATTGGTTTCAAACGATGACTTAAATTTGCATATATATGACTATTAGTAGCTAATTTATAGTATCTTATAACACGACCAACATTTTGGTCATATTTCTTTGGTCATTAATTGGTTTTCTTGGATGATCATATAGTAATATATTTTGTTGTATATTTGGTCATTAATTGTGGCAATCATTGACTAAATTAATAACCAAATTTATGACTAAATATACTACTAGACGATAAAATTGAGACAACCAATTAATGACTAAGCTAAAAATGACTAAAAATTGGTCGCATTATAAGATACTGAAATTAGCTACTACTGGACATTGACTGAAAAATAGTCATTTATATGCAACTTTTAGTCATGTTTTTAGTAATTAATTAGCCATTTTGTACTACTGCTAACTCTAGGAGATGAAGCACCAAACTATAGGTCCCATTCTGGGTAAATTGGTACATCAACTTCCCAGGGTCGTAACTTTGGCATACGATCTTCGTTTGACACACACAACACCTCGTTAGAAAGATCTATCCATGGACTACAAATTTGGGATGAGAAACTTCACTCCATGCCCCCATGTTGCTCCCATTTTCCCAAAAAAACGACTTTTAGGGCCTCAAAATGGCTTCGAAAGTTTAGGACCCAAAAAACTGCCAAAAATAATAAATTATGCAACAAATAAGGAAACCAAAAAACTAAAAGGGACAATTGTGGGGGTCCAAGAAGGATAGGTGGGTGGCCACCAACATCCACCTAGATCATTCCTCCCCCCTTAGGAAGCAATGTTCTCCATTGCGTTGAGTTCCTCCATGAGATGAGAAAACTTCTGCTAAACATGGTCCTTGGTGAGTTGTTCTGCAACCTCTAATGTGTCCAGTAATGGTGGGAAGCATGGTCGAGGGCAGTCCACATTGAACACTCAATGTAAGTGAAAGAATGGGGGAATGTTGTGCTCTAAAGCATTGTTTCCCGCGGCCTTGGTAATGGTGTAAGGACCATATCGGAGTGGTCTGAGATTCTGATGGGTTCTTGTAAAGCGTACTTTCTGCAGATGTAACCATACTTTTTCGCCCACTTAAAATTTGTGTGGTACCTGATGTTGATCATGTTGCTACTTGTACTTAGCATTTTCCAAAACGGAACAATGATATATTGACCCATTGGGTAGAGGTGCTCTAGGAGTCAGATCGAGTGAATGCTTGACCTGACAGTGCAACGGTACCCCTGTGGGTGAGGAGAAGATGTTCTCGTCTTCTTTCATGATCATATCTACCCGCTTCTGCTATGTGGAGGATCCCTTTCTGGGGGCCATGGATGTGGCTACGATCTTCCCCTTACTTTGAGGGCGAACCAAACAGAAAATAAATTTCCTAGTCTGGGAGATGATCTTACTGCCTTTCTTAGCAAATATCAAAGAAGTGGCGGCAGGTGGGGCTACCTCCAATATCCTGTATAATGTATTACACAAAGAAATAATAACACACGAGGCCTTGACTCATACACAGCATGTCTCTTCCACAAGTATGGTTGGCCTAATAATACATTACAAACATCAAGCGATGCAACATCACAAAATACCTCATCTTTGAAGGGCTTGATGTTGTAGGGAAGGCGACACTACTGGCGAACTTGGAGATCTCGTCCTTGGTGAAGCCACCCGATGATTTACGGCTGCAGATGTAGTTTGGTTGATAGGCCCAGCGGCCTCATGACCTCTGCTGAAATGAGGTTCTTCTGGATCCCAATGTCAACAATGAATTACAACTGCGAACCCTTCAACGAAATCTGTGAGTGGAAAAGGCACTCCCCCTCCTCTAGATCTTCGGGCTCATTCTTCTGGACCTTGGCGGTGACAACAGTGGCATTGGGATCTGCATCAATGATTTACTTCCCTTTTTTCATTCCCCTTGTCGAGTTCTGACTCAGGGTCGGAACATGCATCTGATTCTGAAGCCTTCAACTTGGCCACCAATGACTGCTCGGTCCGACACTCACTTGTGCTATGAGTGGGGCTCTTATGGAACTCATACCACTTTCTTGTGTCCTTCTTTGACTTCGTGGTGTTGTTCTTTTCTTGCGGCTTCAATGGGTTGTCTTAGGTCACCCCGCCTTGGCTTTGTCCTTTGTTCTTTGAATTCACAAATCCAAAGTGTCACTTCTTTTGTTTAAACTTTTGCTTGATCTTGACAGCAGATCGGTACGCCATACCGAGCAAAGAGATGTCCAGGAACTCCATCTTGTCCTGGATGTACCTGTGTAGGCAACCGCGGTATTTGAGTACCAAATGTAGCTCAGAATCCTTAATACCCAACTTTGTGAAAAAGGTATGAAAAATGTTGGTAAATCCTGGTACGTCTTGGTCCCTTCCCTACCACAGCTTGGTCCACTTTATGTATTTATACTCATAGCTTCTGATAGGGTAGTACTGCTCCTTGATGGTATTCCGAAATGAATTCAAAGTGGGTGTTGTTGAAAACTATGAGGTCGTACTTTTATCCTTCTGGCCGTAGTAGGTTTCCCACCAGTCCTTGACGTGGGGGGGGCTTTGAGAAGAGCGAAAGTAATCTTTTCCCGACCGAAAAAATCATGAACACACAAATACCCTTCTAGTAGATTTAACCATTTATCTATAGTGTTTACATCTATCTAATTGTCAAATATGGGAAGTTCAAAGTTAAATTGTAACTTAAAGAGTGTAGTACTTCCAGAGTAGCTGTTGCAAATAGATGTGTCACCCCTGGGCAGCCGCTGAAGGATTTGGGAAAGGTTGTCCATCATCACGTTCCTTTGTCACTCGAGGGCCTCTTCGAGCAAGATTTTGATAGGATCTCCTGGCCCCTCAACTTTCTTTTCATCTGCCATGGGAGGCTATCGGGATTTGTGAGGCTGGTCTTGTAAAGTTTTGCCAGTTCAATCCCTAACTCCTTATACCTTGACCTCATTGGGAACATGCAAAGAAAAATAGAGAAAGAGAAGACCGTTTTGATACCACTGATCTGGATTTAAACAAGAATGGAACAAATTACAGATATAACCATAAATACAGAGATGCAGCAGAAATAACACTTCATTTCATTAATGTAAAATACTTAAATATGCTTACAAATGGAAATGGAAATAAACCAGCTAGGGCAACGGTAGCTTTTCTTTGAGAAGAGATGTGGTGGCTACATGCCTCTGAACTATCTTACAATGAAGCTTGAAGGCCTATTTATTGTTGAGAAATAATTTAGAACCATAAACATCCAAAAACCTAACCCTAGGAGATGAAGCGCCAAACTATGGGCCCCGTTTTCGGTAAATTGGTACACCAATTTCCCAGGGTCGTAACTTTGGCATACGATCTTTGTTTGGCGCGCACGATACTTTGTTAGAAAGATATATCCAAGGACTACAACATTCGGACAAGTTAAATTGGCCATGGCCCAATTTTGCTCCCAATTTTCCCAAAAAAAACGTCGTTTAGGGCCTCAAAACGGCTCCAAAAGTTCAGGACCCAAAAAACTGCCAAAAATAGTAAATTATGCTACAATTAAGGAAACTGGTGTTACACAAAAAATTGTCACCATGACTTTCTACAGTTTTTGTGAGTCCATCAACACTCATACATACCTCTTTTGCAAGTCTTAAGCCTCAGCTCTTCATGTCAAGCCTTGAAAATGGGAGAAAGACCTTAAAATATCTCAAATCCTGATTTCGCACTTTCTCCTAGCATTTCTTGCAGTGCCGCACCTAATGGTCATGTTTCTTGCGAACCTGGCCCCTCTGTCTATTGAGTAATGGGTGCGAACCCTGTAAAAGTTAAAAGGCATGAGTTCATTCCTAAAAATTCATCTTGGGTCACTTCTAGACACTTCTAGAAGGAATATTATGCTAGCAAGTCCGCTCCACCTTGGTTCATCCATCCCATAACTAAGGGAGCTAACTCCATGATATGAGGTGCTTATCCCATTGAAGGAGGAACTTATCCCTTCATTGGTGGACCTGCAACTTCCTCCATTTTCACTATAAATTCATGCATTGGATTGGTTGTAGAGGAGGTTGAAAGTTGAAGATTCTTGAGGGTAAATGCTGCTAAAAACTAGGCTTCCTTTTTGAGCTTGTGAGAGGAGAGATCACATACTTTTCATGTCATTTGGGAAGTGATTGAGGCTTGTCAAAGTAGAGGAGACCCCTACTGGACCCTGGAAAGAACTTTTGCAACATCAAGGCAAAGGTTGTAAGGTTCTTTTATTCATAAAGTTAATACAATCAAGTGTGTTTTTCTCAATAGACTGTCTCTAATGGTTTATTTTATGAGCTCCTTGATCTTCATAATGAACATGTTTTGTTATACGCAGGTATGCTTTGATGTGTGTTTGTTTGTGTATGCAGGTTATTAAATGAGAACTGCTTGAAGTTGTTGGGATAAACCTGCCTCAAACAAGTGTTGGACCGAGGTAGGGTCTGTTACACCTCTTAGTATTCATTAATGAATTGAAACATGTTTAGAGAAAAGTAGATTTGCTTGTGCTCTTTGTTGCTAGATATCCTTAGATACTAGGGAGATTGGTCTTATCCATCAAGAACGATTTATCCGGCCAACAAATTGGTGACTCCACTGGGGACTGGTTTGGTTTGGTTTTTGATTTCTCTTTGCTTTGACTTGAGAAACTTAAGTTTTTGTTTCTGATTTTGCCTTGATTTGTGTGAGTTTGGGTACTGGTTAGATCATGGTTGGATTTTTATTTTTTGAAATTTTGGAAGAGGACTGCATCCTCTGAGTTAGTTACAGTGCGGACCTATCCGCACTGTTACAGTGTAACATAGAGTGGCACCGCACCTGGTTCTACTAGATTCCTGCGAACTCCTGTCAAAAATTTGAAATTTATGATCCATCTACCCAGTTAGGTTTAGTTTTTGTCCATAGTTGTTAGTGTATGCCCTGACCTGCACTTGTCTTGACAAAAGCTCCTTGTGAGTTAGTTTTCATTGGCATTCTTGTTTGGAGTGATTTTCTAAGAAGTTTTGTCTGATTGGATTGGTTTTTGCTTGGTCTTTGTAGTAGCTCAGAGATCCGAAGCCTTAGAGCCTTAGATCACCCTGGTCTCTCTGGTCTTCTTGCTGAGTTTGACTAGCTTATGAAATCTATCCGTGAAGAGATTTAGATCCCATTTGTCTCTTTTGAAAAACTTTGATTGAACTTGATTAAAAGTTTCAAGTTTCACTTTTCTATTAAAATATAATTGGATGTTTTTGATTAGTTTGTTGAGCTGAACAAATTGATCCTTAGTTAGCTGAAACACTAAGTTGAGCATCCTCAAAAACATTTCAAGTTTCTTTTCAATCCATTTTCGTTTAGATCTCAAGATTAGATCATAGTTTTGAGTTTTTCGTAGAAATTATACAAGTATGTTGAAAATTTATTTTCAATAGTTTTTTTAGAGTTTTTCTAGAAATCTTAAAATCTCTCTTAAAGGAATTGTTTATTCTTGTAGTTGTTGATTGTTGAAAAGAAAAGGGATTTTCTGTGAGCGTGATTAGTAGTCTCGTTTTTTAAAGTTCGTTGGAAAAGACAAAAAGTTTCCTTTCAGTTGTATGTTAAGAGAAAGATTTGATTTGCAAAGCATTGCATTTTCGACTCTTCCTTAGCTAGAAATTCATTGAAAAGGAAAAGGAATTGTTATCATCTTAGGTGCATTTTTAATGTTTTGGAGTCAAGTATTTATACCATAAAGTTTCATCTATGCACCCATTGACTTAAGGAACAAACAATAAAATTAACGCTTAATTAAAATCAATCTAGCAATCGTTTTATTTTCTAGGGCTCTTTTCACCAACATAGCTTAGGCTAGTATCTTGGAGTAGGGAGTAATTAACTCTCCAAGGTAGTTTAAACAAACAAGTAGTCGATCTTGCGGTAGGAAGAAAATCCAATTGTTACATCTGTGCTCTGGGAAAGCTCCTCTTAAAGGAGAAGCACGAGATCATATGCGAACCAGTGTGGGAATCAATCCTTCCTCATTGGGAACGATAGAAGATATTCACGTATTAAAAACGGTAGACCTCGGATTAACCATTGTCGAGGAGCCTGGGGTCACTTGTTGGTAAACCTTGGATTATGTCAAGGAGCCTTCAAGGGGATTGAGATTGATACCCTGCCCTTGCATGTGTATTGGATCGTATATTGTTCCCCCAGGTATATTTCTTTACGTTGGTGACCTTAGTGACCATAATCTTTAGGATTCTTTCCTAGGTGACGGTGGAGGGAAGATCCCACTGTACCTGGAGCAGACATCGACTAGACTCACTTGGACTCTCTCGGGGGTTATATTCACTCGAGACAGTTATAGTGGAGAAACTTGTGCCAATCTGTTTCATTAAGCAGGTTTTCAAGGTAACTGTTCCAACCGCCATTTCTGTATTGAATTCTAAGACGTTGGATTTCATTACCAACTAGTGTTTTCGATCCGGAAAGATACTGTTTGTGTGTGGTTTGATCTCCTAGATTTGTTAGGCGTATGCTTCAAATTGTTTGGTTCTTTAGAGACTTTAGGTGTTTTTCTTGAGATTTTTCTTTGTTTTCGTGTGAAGTATTAGATAATTAATCATGGCTGAATTACCGAGACAATCCCGTCGACTACTAGGGTAGCCTCCTGAATTTACGCCAAGTCAACTGGAAGGGCTGCGAGCCCTTATCACACATAGTGAAAGTAGGGTTGGGTCACCGAAGGCCGGAGAGTCTTCGTTGATTGTACATCCTGATTATCTAGTGCAAGCAACAGAACATATTTCTGAACCGATTTCATTTTCTGAGGTTACTGGTAGTATCACTCCTACTAGCTCATTAGCCGAAGAACCTGAAATCTCTGAACCTAAAACTGAAATTGCTGCTACTCCATCTTCAGGATTTGCCTCTCCTGTTTCTAGTGGTCCTAGTTCACCCAGAGTAGAAAATATTATTACCGAGAATCTTCCTTCTAGACTCATTTCCATTGAATAAATTGTAAGTTCGAATCCGAACAAAGGTATAAGCATCCCTGAAAATCAACCGACTATTGAACTTAGGGAGCGTGAATCTATTTTCTACAGTCCCATTAGAGGTGACGCTTGGTATATTTCATTGACCAATTTCTTAGAAAATCCAGGTCTCGCGTCTTCACCACCTCGATTTCCTTTCCATCCAACACCTAGAGGTTATTATCCTCCTTTGAATATGTCGAGACAGTCATCCTTGTTTACTCAGACGCTAGAAACCTTCTTACATGGCGGTCCTTCTGTTCCTCCTGGGTATCAGTTTGTATGTGGTACGTTTTCAGGAGCTTCTCCTCGACCCATCGATTATGCCGTATCTCCTGGTCATAACGAAACTAAACCATTAAGTGTCGAAGAGATTCTTATGATGTCTGGTACTACACCTAATCCACAACCTCAAGGTAGTTCAATACCGTCTGGGGGGCAGCCGCAAGGTACTCCAATACCACCTGGGGGGCAACCCCAAGGCATTCCTTTACCACCTAGGGGGCAACCTCAAGGACAGTATGTTCCTACGGGACAGTACTTTCCTCAAGGTCAACCCCAGTACCAATATGTACCTCAAGGTCAACCCCAGTATCAATATACGCCTCAAGGTCAACACCAACCTCAAGGTCAATACCAACCCTAAGGTCAGTACCAACCACAAGGTCAGTACCAACCTCAAGGTCAGTACCAACCTCAGGGTCAATATCAACCTCAAGGTTTTCAACCACCTTCAGGTCAATCATAGGTTCAAGGACCCGGAAATGTACCATATAATTATCAATCTTACACTCAACCTGGTTTTGGTCCTCAATACGCTCAACCTGTTATGGGTCCATACCCCGGAATGAACGTGGTGTGGGATCAACAGACTCCGCAACCCAGTGTGCAGTTGTCATCTCAATATGGACAGTCTTTTGTTTCTGGTTCACCCCAGCAACCCATCCAACCTATTACTCAAACTGCTACACCTGGGGCAGCTCAATAGTCTGGGCCTAGTTCGCCTCGAACTCCATCCCAAACGTCTGCTGCAACTGCTGCGGCTTCTATTCAATCCACTCCACCCATTTCTGGAGTATCAGCGGCTCCAGTTTCTACTGCTCCTGTATCAACTCCTCAGGCCTCTTTACCCCAATCTGGACCTACAGTCCATACTCTGGTTTCCATGCCTGTAGGACAACTTGGGCCTAGTACAGTTGTTACAAGTCAACCACAATATACTTATCAACCGTACCAGGGGCAGTACCAATACGGTCCCGTTGTGCAGAACCCGACTTATCAGTATCAACCGTACCCTGGGTATACGTATCAACAACCTCAACAACCCCAGTATGGTCCAGTTAATCCTGGTTTTCCAGGAGGATATAATATCCCAAATGCAAATCCGATACCAAGTTATCCTGGATATCCTCCTCCCGGGGCTGGTCTTATGACCCCAAGTTTTCAGGATCCGAACCGTCAGTTACCGTTTATAGCAACTTTGGATTTACCTAACTTGTCGCGCCTTACAAACGATCCCATCAATTCTCTTCCATTTTGGCAGCCAATGCCAAATAAAAATTTCCCAGTGATATACCAAAGTTTGAGGGGAAGCCAGGAGAAGATCCGTCTAATCATGTGATGAATTACCATCTCTGGTGTGCATCGAATTCCATTATAGATCATTCAATTCGTCTTCGTCTTTTTCAACGCACTTTGATTGGCCTTGTAGCCAAGTGGTACATTGAGTTGCCACGAGGCTCTTTTATAATTTTAGTCAGTTAGCCACTTCCTTCCTTACTCATTTTCAGCTGCCAGTCCGATATGACAATGGCACGGAATTATTAACTTCGTTAAAGCAGTCAATGTCCACCTATATTTCAGATCATATTCATGAGTGGCGACGTCGACGTCGCTTAGTGAAAGTTTTTATCCCAGACCAAATTTTGGCAGAATGGTTTGTAAAATCATTATTACCCAAAATAAATAAAGATGTAGCTAAGGCAGGGGTAGTTACAGAAGGGCAAGTAATTGCTCAAGCTCAATACCTTGACTTAGTTTATACGCAGTCAAGTACGTTACATGAGAAAATCCCCAACCTTCCGAAACAAATTCAAATAGTTGCTCCTCCCTCAGGGTCTCATGCCGCTGATGGTATGATTGGTACTGTTAATACCAAAAGTAAGAAGAAGTATTCCAAGAATTCTTCTCCTATTATAACTTTACCAGATTCCCCTAAGGGAGAGTCTTCACCTGAAATTTCTGCCGATGTTCATGTCGTAGAATCATCCACGACCAAATCAAAATCTAATGGCAAGAAGAAATGTAAGAAGAAGAACAAGCAGAACTCAAAGGAGAAAGCTGATAAACCTGAATCTACTGATGAGAAACAAAAACCTCGATATCCTTGTCTCATCTACGATGAAGCGCACTTTACAAGGGATTGTCTGCATCGTGCCGAGGTTGCAAAAATCGTCAAAGGTTTGCAAACACTTGTTGTCTTGAAGGATCCTTTTCCAAATCAAGACAGTAAAATGATAGGTTCTTCCTCTAGTGCCTCGGAAGAGCCCATAATGTTGATGTCATATGTAAGGATTGTGACACGATCGCAAGACTATGGGAGTAAAATTCCTCTTGGTGGTAAGGAAGCCGAATCTTCTAATTCCAATCCATCAACCTCAGCTCCATCTGGTTCTGATCCACTATAGATCGAGAAACCAAATCCCGACTTAGTAATAAAACCGCCCGCTAAGGGTATACTTCGCAATTCAGCTTTCAATCCACATGCGAGAGCTGCTCAGAACTATAACATTGTTGAAGATTTAGCTATTTCACCTTCAGCAATGTCGGCTTTGGAAGTGATGTAATCTTGTCCAGCACAGCGTAAAATGCTACTGTCGGCTATAGGAGCTTTTGATCTTCAGGACTCAAACCTCATAGTCTTCGATTTAGAAAATAGTACACCTCATCTTCCTCATCAAATGGCTTTCCAGATTCCATTGTTAGTCAAAAACAGACCTTGTTTTAGGACTGTGATTGATGAGGGAGCTTCCACGTGTATTATGTCGATACAGTGTTGGAAAACCCTTGGTTCTCATACACTTAATCAATCCCCGACGATTCTAAAGGCCTTTGATGGCCGAGGGTTTCATCCTTATGGCATTCTACAGAACTTACCTATAGGGGTTGAAGGAAAAACCGTTAATCTAGATGTGGAGGTGGTTGATGCCCCTCTAGATTACAACCTTCTTATGGGTGGTAGATGGTCTTGTTGGCATTATGGTTCTGGTATGATTATATGGTTCAGATGTTGTACTTGATGGCAACTCCCATGGCATGGCTCTCATTTTGGTAAAAATAAAGAAGTACGCAGGAGAACAGTTCAGGAGGTGCGGACCCGCAGGTATACTGTGCAGGGACCGCGTCCCAATACGCGGGTTACCCATTCATGGGGTGCGTACCCTCAGTGCACACATTCCAAGGCAGTAAAGCGCCCACACGTGGGATTCCTCATGGTAGTTAGTCGTCGGTATTGTGTTATCATGGTTTTGGTCCGTGGTATTGTTTATTTTATTATTATTATTGAGCCCCATGATCCTTGATTTAAGGATGAACTTGCCTATATAAAGCTAAGGAGATCATTTGGTTTAAGTATCTTTTGAGTATTGAATATCTTAAAGATCTGATATTGGGTTCTTGGTTTAAAAAGCTTGATATTTAGAAGAGAAGTTGGAAGCAAATCTGTGAAGGGTGATCTCTCGAGCGCAAGATCATATCTGAGTATCTGACTGTATTTTGGCCCTAATCAGAGGTACGCAAGTGATCAGCAGTGACAGTGCGTGGGTACGCAGAGGAAACAAAGGGTCAGTGCGTGGGTACGCAGAAGAGACGAAGGGGCAGCGCGTGGGTACGCAGAGGCGACAAAGGTGAATTGTGTGGGTACGCAGTGCGACGGTGTTTCAGGTGCGTGCTTTCTGGTTAAGTACGCAGCGCGGCATTCTTTCTGGGTGCGTACCTGCTGTGATAGTATGCGGCGCGATATTGCTTCTGAGTGCGTGCCTTCTGCACTGTACGCGGCGCGATAGTACATTTTGGTGCGTACAGTACGCAGATCTGTGAAAGGAGCAGTGCGTGGCTATGTTGTTCAGCAGAAGGAGCTCTGCGGGCATACGCAGAGAGGCAAAAGGTGAAGTGCGTAGCAACGCAGGCCAGTAAAAATAAAAACCGCGTATCTGTGTTAAGATCTTCTGTTGGTTGATTTTTTCTGTTGATAAGGTGTTCTGGGTTCTGTTCTGTTATTGTTGATCTGGCTATTGCAGCTGACTGTATAATTTACATGTACTTGATGATCATTTGATGTATATGGATCCAGTTTGAAAATTTATGAAAAGTGGTCCTTGAAAAGAAGTACGGGGTTGTAGCTCCCTTTCAGGAGAGACTGGAAAACGAGAGAGAGTTGTAGCTCTCAGCAGGTTGCAGCCTGAGTACTGGTAAAGGACTGCACCAGTACAAGACCATTGTAAAAGGAGTTTCTAATTTGAAAGAAGATAGAGACATATTGCAGCAGGTGGTTTTCACCCACATTGGGTTTCCACCTTACATCTTGTGTTATTTGGTGTGACTATCTGTTTTCTTTGTTCATGCTCATTATTTTATGGTACTGACATGCAAAACTAATTCAAAGAACAAATAAGGAAGATTTATTAAAAGAAGTAGATAATACTGATTCACCCCCCCCCTCTCAGTATTATTTCCAACAATTTGTATCAGAGCAGGTCCTTCAGAGAAGCTTGATCGCTTGAAGGTATATCGTTCATCATGAGCAACTACAAGAGAGAAGCATCAATCAGGCCACCGGTTTTTGATGGGACAAACTTCAATTATTGGAAGGTAAGAGTTACTGCCTATCTTCAATCTCTTGGTACAAAAGTTTGGGACATTGTAGAGGCAGGCTATGCTTTTCCTTCAGCTACTCCTACAGATGCAGGTGAGAAAAAGAAGTATGAAACAAATGCAAAAGCAGTCAGTACCCTATTGGGATGTATATCCCAATCGGAATTCATGAAGGTAATGCACTATAAATCTGCAAAAGAGATATGGGA
>APFE030614211.1:3509-15006 GCA_000404065.3 Pinus taeda
CATTGAGGCTGGACTTCCCCGAGATCCCAAGATTATGTGTTGGGTTGTAGTCATGGCCCGCCATCCTGAGGAGGGCACTGAGGTTGTTCGATTCTCACCTGAGTATTTTCATTGGTTAGAGAACCAACTCTTTGTGATTTAGGATTTCCCATATGCTAGGATGGATTATCGTGGTGATCCCGACATGGCTATTCCACTAGGAGAGCAATGGGATGATACAGGTAAAATTGTTTTCAACATTTTTTAAATTATATATATTTTTTGTTTTTTAAATCATCCAAAAACTGATAGTACAAAGTCTTTAAATTCAGATGTGGGTCAACAGAGACCAGCCGCTCTCCAGCCTTATGATAGAAGACAACCAGCTACCGCAGCGCCGGCCCCATAGGACCAATCAGCAGAGACCTTGGCCAAATTGGAGAGTCATCTAGAGCGCTTGACAGCAAATATTCCAGACACAAGCATAGATGACATTCCTCTTAGGTTACAACGCTATGTGATTGGGGTCCCAGGACCTTTTAGGAGGTGCCTTTATAGGGTGGCCCGAGCAGTGTTGTCTTATCGTGATCATCACCAGTGATAGGATGATCACCTTGTAGACTCCTTTTTGTACTTTTTTTTGCTATAATTTTTGCCGATCATAAGGTGTTTTTCAACCTATGATCAAAGATGATGTATATTTTGACACACTTCTATGCTATGATATATCGTTATTACTGGTTATCTTGTATAACATGTTTATGGGATGCTTTTAAATTTACTGTCTTGATTATTGCAAGTGTCTATTTAACATTCGAGAAGCAATTGCATCTGCTAATGTATTTAAATATCTTGGAATGTGCTGATATTCGATGTAATCAAATTCTCGTTCCAAGAGACGAACTCTCAAAAATAATTGCAATAACACTGGATTTCTAATGGCATAAACTCTATTAAGCTGTAATACAATGAGTTTCGAATCTAACCTAACAATCAAACTCCGAATTCCAAATGAAATGGATTAAGATAATAACTCAATCACTGCACTGTATTCTGCAATGTTGTTTGTTGTTTGACTAAGGCTTACCCCATGCATAGATACTAACTCATCAGAGGGCGAATAGATAACCCAAGCTGCGGAAGAGATGTTCTGTGTACTACAACAAGTGCCATCAGCAAAACAGATGTATGTTTGGAGAGGCGTTGACATCTACAATATCAAGAGTAAAATCAAGATAAGAAGGAATAATGATGAAAAACACTCTCTAAAGTAAAGCACACATTCCTAATCTAAAAACACACCAATGAAAGACCGATGAAACAACAGCAGTCATTGCGTAAGACCAACTACGACCCAAAAGAAGGTTGTAATCTAGAGGGGCATCAACCACTTCCACATCTAGATTAATAGTTTTTCCTTCAACCCCTATAAGTAAGTCCTGCAGAATGGCATAAGGATGAAACCCTCGGCCATCAAACGCTTTTAGAATCGTCGAGGATTGATTAAGTGTAGGAGAGCCAAGGGCTTTTGAGCACTGTATCGACATAATGCACATTGAAGCTCCCTCATCAATCACAGTCCTAAAGAAAGGTTTGTTTTTGACTAACACTGGAATATGGAAAGCCATTTGATGAGGTAAACGAGGTGTACTATTTTCCAAATCGAAAACTATGAGGTTTGAGTCCTGAAGATCAACAGCTCCTATAGCTGAAAAAAGTAATTTACGCTATGATGGACATGATTGCAGCACCTCCAAAGCCGACATTGCTGAAGGTGAAAAAACTAAATCTTTAACAATGTTATAGTTCTGAGCACCTCTCGCATGTGGATTGAAAGCTGACTTTCGAAGTATACCCTTAGTGGGTGGTTTGATTACTAAGTCTCTATTAGGTTTCTTGATCTGTAGTGGATCAGAAGCAGATGGAGCTGAGGTTGATGGGTTGGAATTAGAAGATTCTGCTTCCTTACCACCAATAGGACTCTTACTTCCATAATATTGTGATCGTGTCACAATCCTAACATGGGACATCATCATTATGGGTTCCTCCGAGGCATTTGAGGAAGAACCTATCATCTTACTGTCTTGACTCGAAAAAGGATCCTTCAAAACAGCAGGTGTTTGAGAACATTTGACGATTTTCACAACCTCAGCATGATGTGGACAATCTCTTGTAAAATGCTCCTAATCAGAGATGAGACAAGGATAGCAAGGTTTACTTTTCTAGTCAGTAGATTCAGGTTTATCTGATTTCTCTTTTGAGTTTTGCTTATTCTTCTTCTTTACTTTCTTCTTACCACCAGATTTTGATTTGGCCGTAGATGATTCTACGACATGGACATCGAAATAAATTTTAGCTGAAGACTCTCCCTTCAGGGAATCTGGTAAAGTTATAATAGGAGAAGAATTTTTGGAGGATTCCTTCTTACTTTTGGTATTAACAATACCAATCATACCGTCAGCAGCATGAGACACTCAGGAAAGTACAGTTATTTGATTTTGCTTTGGAAGGTCGGGGATTTTCTCATGTAAAGTACCTAACTGCGTATAAACTAAGTCAAGGTACAGAGTTTGAGAAATTACTCACTCTTCAGTAACTACTCCTACCTTGGCTACATCTTTAGTTATTTTAGGTAATAACGATTTTACAAACCATTCTGCCAAAATTTGGTCTGGGATAAAAACTTTCACTAAACGACGTCGACATCGCCATTCATGAATATGGTCTGAGATATATGTGGATGTAGACTGTTTTAAGGAAGTTAATAACTCCGTTCCATTGACATATCGGGCTGGCAGCTGAAAATGAGTAATGAAGGAAGTGGCTAACTGACTAAAATTGTAAAAAGAGCCTCGTGGCAACTCAATGTACCACTTGGCTGCAAGGCCAATCAAAGTGCGTTGAAAAAGACGAAGACAAATTGAATCATTTATAATGGAGTTCGATGCACACCAGAGATGGTAATTCATCACATGATTTGACGGATCTTCTCTTGACTTCCCCTCAAACTTTGGTATATCACTGGGCAACATATTCGGCATTGGCGGCCAAAATGAAATATAATTAATGGGATCGTTCGTAAGGTGCGACAAGCCAGGTAAATCCAAAGTTGCTATAAATGGTAATTGACAGTTCGGATCCCGAAAAATTGGGGTCATAAGACCAGCCCCAAGATGAGGATATCCAGGATAACTTGGAATCAGATTGGCATTTGGGATATTATATCCTCTTGGAAAACCAGGATTAACAAGACCATACTGGGGTTGTTGAGGTTGTTGATAAGTATACCCATGGTACGGTTGATACTGATAAGTCGGGCTTTGCACAGGAGGACCGAATTGATACTGTCCCTGGTATGGTTGATAAGTAAATTGAGGTTGACTTGTGACAACCATACTAGGCCCAGGTTGTCCTACAGGCATTGAAACCAAAGTCTGGATTGTAGGCCTGGAGTGAGGTAAAGAGGCCTGAGGAGTTGATACAGGAACAGTAGAAGCTGGAGTTGCTGATACTCCATAAATAGGTGGGGTGGATTGAACAGAGGCTACAGTAGTTGCAGTAGATGTTGGAGGTGGAGTTCGAGGTGAAATAGGCCTAGGCTAATGAACTACCCCAGGTGTAGAAGTTTGAGTAGTAGGCTGGATAGGTTATTGGGGTGAACCAGAAACCAAAGGTTGTCCATATTGAGAGGACAACTACACTGGGTTGCGAAGTCTGTTGATCCCACACCACATTCATTTCGGGGTATGGACCCATAATAGGTTCAGCATATTGAGGACCAAAACTAGGTTGAGTGTAAGGTTGATAATTATACGGTACATTTCCTGTTCCTCGAACAAATGATTGACCTGAAGGTGGTTGGAAACCATGAGGTTGGTATTGACCTTGAGGTTGGTACTGACCTTGACGCTGGTATTGACCTTGAGGCACATATTGAAACTGAGGTTGACTTTGAGGTGAATATTGCGTCTGGGGTTGACCTTGAGGAAAATATTATCCCGTAGGGATGTACTATCCTTGAGGTTGCCCCCCAGGCGGTATTTGAGTACCTTGCGGCTGTCCCCCAGGCAGTATTGAACTACCTTGAGGTTGTGGGTTAGGAGTAGTACTAGGCATCATAAGAATCTCTTCGACACTTAACAGGTTTGTTCCGCTATTACCAGGAGATACTACATATTTAATGGGTTGAGGAGATGCTCCTAAAAACATACCAGATAAACACTAATACCCAGAAGGAACAGAAGGACCGCCATGTAAAAATGTTTCTGGAATCTGAGAAAACAAGGATGACTATCTCAACATATTCAAAGGAGGATAATAACCTCTGGGTGTTGGATGGAAAGGAAATTGAGGTGGTGAAGATGCGAGACCTGGATTTTCTAAAAAGTTGGTCAAAAAAATATACCAAGCGTCACCTATAGTGGGATTGTAGAAAATGGATTCACGCTCCCTAAGTTCGATAGTTGGTTGATCTTCAGGGAGGTTTATACCTTCGTCCAGCCTTACAATCTCTTCAATAGAAATTAGTCCAGAAGGAAGATTATGGGTAATGATACTTTCTACCCTGGGTGAGCCAGGACCATTAGAAATAGGAGAGGAAAATCCTAAAGATGGAGTAGCAGCAGGTTTAGTTTCAGGTTTAGAGATTTCAGGTTCTTCAGCTAACGAACTAGTAGGAGTAATACTACCAGTAATTTTGGAAAATGAAATCGGTTCAGAAATATGTTCTGTTGCTTGAACTTGATAATCAGGATGTATGATTAACGAAGACTCTCCGTCCTCTGGTGACCCAACTCTACTTTCACTAGGTGTGACAAGAGCTCGCAACCCTTCAAGTTGACTTGGTGTAAATTTGGGAGGCTGCCCCCGAAGTCGACGGGATTGTCTTGGTAATTCAGCCATGATTAATTATTTAATTACTTCACGCGGAAATAAAGAGAATCTCAAGAAAACCACCTAAATTCTCTAAATAATCAAACAATTTGAAGCACATGCCTAATAAATCTAGGAGATCAAACCACACACAAACAGTATCTTTCTGGATCGAAAACACTAGTTGGTGAAGAAATCCAACGTTGCAGAATTCAATACAGAAATGGCAGTTGGAACAGTTACCCCAACAACCTGCTTAATGAAGCAGACTGACACAAGTTTCTCCACTATAACCGTCTCGAGTGAAGATAACCCCACAAAGAGTCCAAGTGGGTCTAGTTGATGTCTGCTCCAGCTACAGTGGGATCATCCCTCCACCATCACCTAGGAAAGAATCCTATAGATTATGGCCACTAAGGTTACCAACGGAAACAAATATACCTGAGGGAACAGTCTACGATCCGATATGCATGCAAGAGCAGAGTAACAAGCTCAATCCCCTTGAAGGCTCCTTGACATAATCCAAGGTTTACCAACAAGTGACCCCAGGCTCCTCAACAATGGTCAATCTGAGGTTTACCATTTTTAATACGTGAATATCTTCTATCGTTCCCAATGAGGAAGGATTTATTCCCACACTGGTTCAGATATGATCTCATGCTTCTCCTTTAAGAGGAGCTTTCCTAGAGCATAGATGTAACAATTGGAATTTCTCCCTACTGCAAGATCAACTACTTGTTTGTTTAAACTATCTTGGAGAGTTAAGTACTCCCTACTCCAAGATACTAGCCTAAGTTATGTTGGTGAAAAGAGCCCTAGAAAATAAAAAGATTGCTAGATGGATTTTAATTAAGCGCTAATTTTATTGGTTGTTTCTTAAGTCAATGGGTGCGGAGATGAAACTTTATGGTGTGAAGACTCGACTCCAAAACACTAAAAAATGCACCTAAGATGATAAACAATTCCTTTTCTTTTCAATGAATTTCGAGCTAAGGAAGAGTTGAAAATGTAATGCTTTGAAAATCAAATCTTTCTCTTAACATACAACTGAAGAGAATTTTTTTTTGTCTTTTTCAAAGACCTTCAAAAACGAGACTATTAATCACGCTCACAGAAAATCCCTTTTCTTTTCAATAATCACAAACTACAAAAACAAACAATTCTTTCAAGAGAGCTTTTAAAATGTCTAGAAAAACTCTAAAAACTATTGAAAACAATTTTTTTCAACAAGCTTCTATAATTTCTATGAAATACTGAAAACTATAATCTAATCTTGAGATCTAAACAAAATGGATTGAAAAGAAAGTTGAAATTTTTTTGAGGATGCTTAACTTAGTTTTTCAGCTAACTAAGGATCAATTTGTTCAAATCAACAAACTAATCAAAAAACACCCAATTATGTTTTAATAAAAAATGAAATTCGAAACTTTCAATCCAGTTTAATGAAAGTTTTGCAAAAGAGAAAAATGGGATCTAGCTCTCTTCAAGGATAGATTTCATAAACTAGTCAAACTTAGCAAGAAGACCAGAGATACCAAGGTGATCTAAGGCTCTAAGACTTCCGATCTCTAAGCTATTATGAAGAGCAAGCAAAAATCAATCCAACAGGCAAAACTTCTAGAAAATCACTTCAAACGAGAACGCTAATGAAAAATAACTCACAAGGAACTTTTGTCAATACATGTGCAGATTTGGGCATAAACTAACAACTATGGACAAAAACTAAACCTAACTGGGCAGAAGGATCTTATGTTTTTCAAACTTTTGACGGGGTCTGCAGGCTCCCAGTAGAACTAGGTGCGATACCGCTCTGTGTTATACTGTAACAGTGTGGACACGTCTGCACTGTACCTAACACAGAAGGTGCGGTCCTCTTCCAAAAATCTGAAAAAATAAAAATCAAACTAGGATCTAACAAGTATCCAATCCCACACACATCAAGGCAAAATCAGAAACAAAAACTCAAGTTTCTCAAGTCAAAGCGAAGAAAAATTAGAAACCAAAACCAGGCCCCAGTGGAGATGCCAATTTGTTGGCCGGATAAATCATTCTTGCGAACAAGACCAATCTCCCTAGTATCAAATGATATCTAGAAACAAGGAGCACAAGAAAATCTACTTTTCTCTAAACATATTTCAATTCATAAATGAAAACTAAGAGGTGTAATAGACCCTACCTCGGTTCAATGCTTGTTTGTGGCAACTTTTTTCCAATAGCTTCAAGCAGTTCCCTTTTAATAACCTGCATACACAAACAAACACACATCAAAGAACACCTGCATAGATAATATAATAAAACATGTTCATTAATAAGATCAAGGAGCTCATAAAATAAACCATTAGAGACAGTTCATTGAGAAAAATAAACTTGATTGTATTAACTTTATGAATAAATGAACCTTCCAACCTTTGCCTTGATGTTGCACAAGCTCTTTCCAGGGTCCAGCAGGAATCTCCTCTATTTTGACAAGCCTCACTCACTTCCCAAATGAAATAAGAGGTATGTGATCTCTTCTCTCACAAGCTCAAAAAGGAAGTCTAATTCCCAGCAGCATTTACCCTCAAGAATCTTCAGCTTTAACCTCTCCTACAACCATCCCAATGCCTGAATTTATAGTGCAAATGGAGGAAGTTGCAGGTCCACCATTGAGGGGATAAGTTCCTCCTTCAATGGGATAAGCACCTCATATCATGGAGTTAGCTCCCTTAGTTATGGAATGGATGAACCAAGGTGGAGCAGACTTTCCAGCGTAATATTCCTTCTAAAAGCATCCATAAGTGACCCAAGGTGAGTTTTTAAGAGTGAACTCATGCCTTTTTAACTTTTATAGGGGTTCGCACCCACCACTTAACAAATAGAGCGGTCAGGTTCGCAGGGGACATGACCATTGGGTGCAGTACCGCAAGCAATGCTAAGAGAAAGTGTGAAACTAGGATTTGAGATGTTTTTAAGGTCTTTCTCCCATTTTCAAGGCTTGACATGAAGGGCTGAGGCTTTAAGACTTGTAAAGGACTCACTGATGGACTCACACAAACTGTAGAAAGTCATGGTGACAATTTTTTGTGTAATAATGGCATTCTTATCTTTTGGTCTAGGAGCCAACTCCCAAGTGTTATTCTTTTCAATCTACTCTAGTTCTTCCTCCATGGCCTTGACCCAACATTCATCTTTGCAAGCCTCTCTTACATTTTGTAGTTCAGTGGAGGAGAGCAATGCTAGATAGCTTGAAGCTTCTGAAATGGTACTTCTTGTTTTTACACCTGCCTCTTTCTGCCCCAAAATTTGAGATTCTGGATGATTCTTCTGAACGTATCTCGATGGAGTCTTTTCTTCTATCCTTATTTGTTCTTCTGGTGTCTCATGGGTTTCTTCTTCATCATGAATCTAATTTGATGTTGATGGATAGTCTTTGCCATCTTCAAAATCTTCAGATTTTACCTACCTAGGAGTGTTTTCTTCTTCATCAACCACTACATCAATGCTTTCAACAATTTTACCATGTATTTTATTGTAACATTTGTAAGTTTTGCTGTGGGGAGAGTAGCCAAGTAAAATGCCTTCATCGGCTCTAGGTTCAAACTTGCCAAGATTTTCATCAGTCCTTTTAATGTAGCATTTGCTTCCAAAAATTTTGAAGTATTTTACCGTGGGAGTCTTACCGTACCAAAGTCCACGAGGAGTCTAAGTTCTATTTACCCAGATGTTTCTCTTGTTGAGAATAGTAACAGCGGCAAATACAGCCTCACCCTAGAAGGTTTTGGGAGTTCTAGACTCATCGAGCATAGCACGAGCCATTTGTTGAACCATTTTGTTCATCCTTTCAACTACTCCATTTTGTTGAGGAGTCCTTGCAGCAGAAAATTCCCTTCTTATTCCATGTTCTTCACAAAAATCGAAAAATTCATCTGATGTAAATTCCCCTCCTCAATCAGATTTGAGGCATTTGATTCTGCAATCTGATTCATTTTCAACCAAAGCTTTGAATGACTTGAACCTTTTGAAAGCTTTATCTTTATACTTCATGAGTCCTATCCAACACATCCTTTAAAATCCGTCGATGAACAATATGAAATACTCTTCTCCTCGAGGTGACCTCTTCCTAGTTTGACCACATATATCAGTGTGGACAAGTTCAAGTGGCCTACTAGGTGATCCTTCCTTCTCAAGGAAATTAGTTCTGGTTTTCTTACCAAATTGGCATGATTTTCATATTGTATTGTCTGGAATTTTGATGTCAGGAAGATCACGAACTGCCTGATATTTGCATGCTTTCCTAATCTGAGAGAAGCTAAGATGCCCCAGTTTTCTGTGCCATAGCCAGTGTTCATCATTCTTGCTTAAATAACATTGTTGTTGTTCTCCCTTGAGTACATATAAGTTATTTGGAGTTCTTATGCCTCTGATCACTATTTTTCCTGTATCAAGCTCACGAACAATACATCCATTTGATTGAAATATTACCTCAGTTCCTTGATCACACATCTGACTGACACTCAATAGATTATGCTTTAAGCCATCAACATACATAACATTTCCAGCCTTGACCTTTTCTTTCAAACGAACAGAGCCTTTACCTTTTATGAATGCAAGGGTGTCATTTCCAAATGAAACCTTCTTTTCCTTTTCTAAGGAACTATATGGCTGAAGTTTTTCTTTATTACCTATCATATGTTTTGAGCATCCACTATCAATGTACCATTGATTTTCCTGTCCTTCTGCATATAAGGCTATCCCACATCTTTTCGGTCGTGTTTTTTTCTTTTTCCATGTTTTGGAACTCAATGAATCTTGCTCCCTCTGAGTTGTTTGCAGAAACTTGCTTCTGCATCCAGAGTCTTCATGACCAAAGTTGTTACAGATATAACATTCTATTTCATTTTCAAGAGTAGAGAAGTTATTGCAGGTTCTTTTCATGATTCCTATCATACTCCTTTGTTTTTGAGCTTCCCTAGTCATGATGGTCTTATAGGCAACACATTGAGTAACTTTATGACCAAAGTTATGACAAGAGAAACATTGGTCATTGAAGAAATTCTTGCGATTATCAAATCTACAACCCATATGATTGTAGTTTCCATCCATTCTTGAGCCAAATTGAGAATGATTTACCTATGGTCGGTTGAGGCTTTTGTTCATCCTTGATGTGGATTGCCCCCGATTTACTTGATAATCTTTGATCATTCTTGAAACAAATTGTCCCTGATTTCCCTGGTGATCTGCATTATACTTTTGCTGTCGATTGTCAAATTGTTCACTTCTCCTTGCTGCATCAAGATAACTTTTGGAGGTGGATGGATTTTGCGCTTGCTTCTGAGCTTGAGATGCTTCTTTGGAATATCCGAGACCAGTCTTGATTAGAGGAGAACATTGCACTTTGACAATCTCATCTAGAGTTTCAGACCCTTTAGCAAATCTGAGATTAAGGGCTTTTGTTTTCTCAATTTATTTTCTAAGTCCCACTATTTCACATTCTAACCCTTCAATGTGTTTATCTTTTTCAGCAAGTTGGAATGTTAGGGTATCTATAATCATATTATTTTCCTCTAAACAAACTTTAAGTTTAGAAATTTCTTCATAAAGAACTTCTTCATTTATAGCATCCAAGAAATCATCATCTTCAAAAGCCATCAAAAGTCTAGCATTATTACCTTGTTCATCTTCATCACTATTTAACAATCCATCACTATCTTCATGCGTGTAATAGCTCTTCTTATTCTGTTTTATGTTCCATCTAACAGGTTCCTTACTTTTGTCTAGTTTATATTTATGAGGACATTTTGCATCATAATGATCAACTCTTCCACAAGCAAAGCATTTGAAAGGCAGCTTACCTCTGAATCTACCAGTTCCCCATTAAAGGTTCTTGACAAAATTTGATTCTTCCTCTTCTTCTGACATATGTCTTGACTCATAGTAATCTCCTTTTCCTAAAGCCTTGAATGCAACTTCTCTCCTATCTCATGGTCCTCCCTTTCTCATTTCGTAAGCAGTAAGAATCTCGTGCAACTGTGACATGGTAAGGCTCTGTAGATTCTGCTTTTCTTCTATGGTAGAAACTTTTGAATCAAACTTGGGAGACAAAGATCTTAGAACATTTTCAACCAAAACAACTTCTTTTATTTCTTCACCCAAGTTTTTCATACAATTTACGATCTCATCTATACGTAGGAAATAGCTAGCTACACTTTCATCATTATGCATTCTGAGACTTTCATATTGAATTCTAAGAGTTTGTAATTTTGCTCGTTTTACCTGTTCATCTCCTTCATATCTCAGAACGATCTTGTACCATATTTCTTTTGCACTTTTGAGCTACATAACCTTGACAAATTCTGACTGAGATAGACTTCCTAATAGAGTATTGACAGCTTTTTCATTTGTTTCATACTGTTTCTTACCAGCTGCATCTGTAGGAGTTGCTGATGGAAATGTGTATGCTGTTTCCACAATATCCCAAACTTCTGTACCAAGAGATTGAAGATAGGCAGTGATTCTTACCTTCCAATAGACGAAGTTACTCCCATCAAAAATTGGTTGCCTGATATATGCTTCCTTTTCGTAGTAGCTCATGATGATAGATCTTCCTTCAAGCGATCAAGCTTTTCCTCAAGGACCTACTCTGATACCAATTGTTGAAAATAATACT
>APFE030614212.1:0-11139 GCA_000404065.3 Pinus taeda
TCTCTTCATTTTGCTGGATAATAGAAAGGAAGGACTGGCTTTTCGAGGTGGACGTAGCCCAAACTGGGTGAACCACGTATATCTGTGTCTCTCTTGTTTTGTGCGTTTTCTGTGTCTATATTTCTGCAATATTTTATGTGTTCCATTGCTTCGTAATATATATAATTTTATAACACTAAGTTCCTTGAATCATATATTCGAAAATATTGTGAGACAAGATCTAAAATTCACACATGAGATTCATCAAGATTTTGGATCCATGGGGTTTCAATTTAAACTTCTGAAGCTTCATAGAAAAATAAATTATAGCGAAAATTCCATGATGACCTATTTGAAGCAGCAAAACCCTAGAATGCAAAGCTCTGACACCAAATGTTATACAACCAACTAACAAATACATAGATCAATGGCTTAAAAAATATCATCTTCGAGGGGAGAACCTCCTTTACATTACATTAACGAACAATTATTGGTTGATTCAAATGAAAAAACCTCCTTTCTATATATAGGAGTCTAAGGGATGACAACAAAATCAAAGCCGACATAAAAATAATATTGTAAGGGAACAACATTAACAATAGTGGGCTTCTGTGGGACCACTAATAACAATATAGGGACAAAATGGGTACAACAATAATAATAAGGGGGCTACACTGACAATAACAATGAGGGAATACACTAGTATGATAGGGACCTAACAATAATGTCTTAGATGGAGCAGCTTGCAAGAGATTTTGAGATGAAGGACATGGGACTCATGCATTATTTCCTTAGTTTGGAAGTATTGCAAGGAGATGGGGAAATGTGTGTCTCTTAAGTAAAGTATGCCAATGATATATTGAAGGAGTTCTACATGAAGAGTAGTAAACCCATGGACACTCCTCTAACAGGTAAATGGAGGAAATAGGATGCCACCTCAGGTGAAGAAATGGAAGTTACCATTTACAGGCAGTTTGTGGGTTCACTCATGTATTTGGTGAACACATGACCATACATTTGTTATGCAATTAACCAGCTTATTCAAGCCATGGTTAAGCCAACCAAACTATATTGGAATGCATCAAAACATGTGTTGAGATACCTCAGAGGCACTACTCAATTTTGTCTTTGGTATAGGTGGAAAAGGGAGTGAAGCTGCAAGGCTTCACAGATGTAGATTGGGTGGGGCATCCATCAGACAGGAAGAGAACTTTCAGAGGAATTTTCAATGTTGGCTCAATAGGATTTTTTTTGGTACAGTAGGAAGAAATGATCTATGGCACTCAGTTCAGTGGAAGCAGAGTACATGGCTACAAATCAAGCAGTGTGTGAGGCTATCTAGATCAGAAAGATTCTTGTTGTGTTATTTGGTTAGAATATGGATCCTACAGTGATTTACTATGAAAATGAGAGTTATATCAAACTCTCTGAGAATCCAGTATTTCATGATCGATCCAAGCATATCAACATCTGGTACCCTCGTCAGCGAGATTATGTTCAGGGGTGGACTATGTTGTTGCAATTCATTCTGATAGAGGAACAAGATGCATATATTTTAACAAAGGCCTTGTCAAGAGGCAAATTTGAGTTCCATAGAAGCAGAATTGGGGTATCTGATAATCCCTTTCTTGCTAAGAGGGAGTGTTGAAAATGCAGCAAGAAATTCCTAATTTAATTTTTCCTTGATTAAATTAGGAAAAAAACAAATTTCAATTTTAGTAGAACACTTGGGGGTGGTTAATTGATGTGACATGACTCTTGTCACTCAACTAACTCAATAAATTTGAGTTGGAGACACTTGAGTTCAATTTTACATGATTAATTTCTAATTTGTAGAAATCTATTATAGTTAATTTGAGTTATTGTCATGTACCTAGTTCTCACTACTAGTAGAACTAGTGGAGGTTCACTCAAGGGTTTGTAACTTTTTTCACACTAAGTGACAAGAGTGTGTAACTTTTTGCACACTGAGCATTCATCCAATTAACTAACCAATCAGCCTAAATTAAGTCATGCATGCAAATAATTTGAGTTACCAAGTTGAGATTGGAGTTCAAGGGCAGTGTATTATGAGTTGTAAATTATTCCAAGTTATACAGGTCATGCATGAAGTGTGAGAAGCACCTATAGGAATTGCACAATCCAAATTGAGGAATTTCTTTATTAATAGGGGCTAATTCCTTGAGGAACAACACAAGGAAATAGGATATTGGATGCTTGGAAATTTGGCTAAGTATTGGCCAATGTCAGTCAGTTAGGAAGAGGATAGAAGATACAAGTGCAGGTTGAGCTCAAGCTTGAGGAGAGCATATTGTATTCATCCAGACTATATGATTAATGTAATACATATAGTAAGGGGTTTTGAGCAGTTGTTTCCCCTAGATAAATATTTTTGTTTGTGTTAAATATTGTTGCATGTTAATGATTTATGTTCTCAATCATGAATTTACTTCCGCGGATGAGTATAATAGCTTCAAGTCTTGTGATTTAGCAAATTTCATGAACAGTTTTGAATCTACACATTAATTTCTACAAAACAAATTTCATTGGGGCCAGCATGCTCCCCATATGAGGTGGACTCATACAAAGCCATCTTTCAAGAATATAGGGATATATTTGCATGGTCTTACTTGGAAGTGCCATACATTAGTCATGTAATAGTGGATAACTATATCGACAAATGGCTTGACACCCACCCTGTCAAACAAAAGCAACATCAGCTCTACCTCTCCAAAGAAGAAGTGAATAAACAATAAATCAACAAGCTTCATAAGGTTGGTTTGATAAGGACACTAAGCCTTATCCTTCATGGACGGCTTCTCTCAGTATAGCTAGGTTTAGATACATTATATTGATCAATACAAAACAAACGTCACAACTCCATGGGGCACACTCGCCTATCAAGTCATGCCTTTCGACCTTAATAACATTGGTGCCACCTTTTCTCAGGCCATGAACTACATATTCCACAACTTGTTTCATCTTATACTAGCCTATTTGGATGACCAGACAGTGTGATCCAAAAAAAACTCTAACCATCTCGAGGATCTCCGCTTGGTTTTTTAGAAATGTCGGCAATATAACCTATGCTTGAACCCCCTCAAGTGTGTCTTTTGCGTCAATGCAAGATGACTATTGGGATTCATCATTTCCCAATAAGGTATTAGAGTCGACCCTCTGAAGGTCCAGGCCATCCAAGAAATCCCCCCCTCTAGAAACTTTGAAGTAACTACAAAGCATGTAAGGTAACACCAATTTCTTACATCACTTTATCTCTGATTATGCCACTTATGCACATGGTTTCTTGCACTTCCTTCACAAGGACATTCTCTTCCACCGGGATGAACAAGCCCAAAAAATTTTGAGGCCTTGAAAGATACATTATCTCAAGCATCGTTGATTATCCCTCTTGAAGATACCAAGGGTTATACTCTCTAATTATGAGTATATGAAGTAGTCATTGCGGGGGTATTAGTCCAAGAAGGAACAAATATGTGTGTACACTCAATACAAAATCTTCGACATTATATCATCTTACGAACCACAACCGTAATAGAAAACATTAACCCCATGATATATTTTCTCACTCATTGCATGATGAACCATAAGTATGTCAAATGGGTAGTTATTTTGCAAGATTTCATCTTATAGTTTTCTTCCCCTAAAATCAAGAAAGCTCTTATCCCTATAGAATTCATCGTTGATCTCCCCATAGAATCGCAAGGGTTTTCATTCAATTATTCTTTCCCCAATGAACACTCATTCCTCATATCTATGGATGATCCTTGGTACGATAATATACTTATCTTCCTTCGAACTCAAAAGTTCAACCTTCGGTGCACTCATGACGATCATAGGTGCATTTTCCATCAGGCTACCATTACATTCTTATGGGGGACATCCTCTATCATCGAGGCATTAACACCATTATTTGTATATGCCTTACCTTTGAGAAAGTTGAGTAGGTCTTAAATGATTCCCACAATGGAGCTTGTGATAGCCACCTATCCAGGAGGGTCACTACCCAAAAATTCCTTTATACTAGTTATTTTTGGCCCACTTTGTTTCGTGACTGTATTCAAGTGGTCAAGACATGTGAACACTACCAACAATATGCTCACAAAGCATGGGCTCCACCTAGTCATTGGCACAAGCCCTTTTTTCAAATGGGGCATAAAATTCATGACGTGAAATCCACAGTTTCAAGGTAGCCACAAGTAAATTATCATCACAGTAGACTAGTTCATCAAATGGCCAGAACCCATGCCCACTTATAATAACACTGCAGAAACTGCTACATGTGTTTTCTATAACCATGTCATCACAAGGCTCTGTGTTCCCAAGGATTTAGTCTCGAATCATGGCAAACACCTCGAGAATGAGATATTTCAAGAACTATCCCAACACCTTGGTTTTTCACATGAGTAGGCTTCCCCATACCACCCCTGGTCTAACGGCTAGGTAGAAGTTACAAACAAAGTCCTCAAAATAATGTTCCAATGCATGGTAAAAAACCACAAAACCAATTGGCATCACATGGCGTTTTTAGCCATATGGGCATACCACATAGTAGTAAAAGCATCCAAAGGGTTCACACATTTACATTTAGTGTGTGGAGTTGAGGTTGTACTCCCCATTGAGTGTGAGAACCCTACCTTACACTCAGCCATCAAACTCCTCTCTCACACCTCACCTTTAGAGAAAATCCTAGCATAGTTGGAACATGTCGACAAAAGTCGGTGGGAATATCTCTAGCATAATGAATCCCAAAAAAAGTGGAACAAAACCTCCTTTGATCACAATTTCACCCCTTATTCATTCACATAGGGAGATTTAGTCCTTTGCTACGATGTTGCCAAAGAAGCTTTAGGACCAGGGAAATTGAAAGTTTACGGAAATGACCATACATACAGTTACATGGGACTTTCCTCAAAGGCCACGTCAATGGGATATATCTCAAAAAATTCTATCAATAACACTAAAGTCGGCCCTAACATGTAACTGTATTGTACCTTGACTTCTTTTTTTATGATTATCATCTCATCATGGATGTACGCTAAATCTATACCCTCATCATGTGTCGTAGATGGATCATTCATAAACCTATCTTTATGGGTTCATTGATGGTGCTTCTCGATGGTCGTAAAATCTCATTGAGCATTCTAAGCCATATACTCTCCTGACCTCACACCATTCCAACAAAATGGGCTTTGCATTAGGTCAGCCACAAATAACCAAGTCGAGCACGATGATGTCATAGGCCTCTTGGTCGAAGCTTCCAACTTAGGTATCATTCATTTGCATGTGTTCCTTAACTCCTTTCTTGTCGTATCACAGTTGAACAAAACCATCAAGATATGTGACCCTTTCCTTTTTTCAAAATTATATGCATTCACAGATATTAGCTCATGGTTTTGATCATATCACATTTAGACATATACTAAGAAATCAAAATCATGTAGATGACTACATAGCTAATCAAATCTTGGCCTGGCGTGCATCACATATATATCATCATCGAGACACATAAAAGCATAAAGAACATGTCCATCAATAAATGTTAAAAAGATCACATGTATAAAAAGCATACACCTAGAGCTATAGTGAGAACCTACGCTCACACAGATTCAATTTGGTGGTTTCAAGGTAGGCTACATAATAAAACATTAAATTGTGCTACATTCTCTAGATGGTGCTCTCCATTTCTAACCCTAAATAATATTAAGTTTTCACAAGACCACATCTCACAACAATGTTGCTTACTATATTGTTGAACATCAATTCTCTATTAACCAATATATTTTGAACCACGATCTACTCCTCTACACCTATCAAAGTGATCAACATTAAGAAATTCATTCTAAATCCTAAACTCATGCTCATGAATTGCACTTAGACACCTCCATATCATAATTTATTATATAATAATAACAAATGAATCAAGAATTACATGTCTAAGTTGACTTTAAGAATTTGGTGCCAATTTCCTTAGTCAAAATGATGGTTCTTCCAATCACTCCTCACCTTCAACCTTATTATTATGGATGATTGCATGAAGGAGGTTAATCCTTATTTGTTTCTCATAAATGTGAAGTTAAAGGAAATATAAAGTTTTATCTTTATGTCTTAGACACCCCCATGATAGTCTGTCTCTATTGTAGTGCCATTTTCTTATAGATTGCACTTCATAAATGTATACAGCTTAAAATCATACTTGACCTTATCAAAACATTGCACAACTATACTCCTTTCGCCCTCTTTTAATATCTTATTTATGTGTTGTTACTAAACCTAATTGGTCAATGTATGTTCCCCACACTGATGTACTTGGCACATGCATATTCAATCATCATCCTTATGCATCTACTAACTTGCAATGAAATTTAATTGTCTTAATAAACATTATTGATCTTTTGTCATTTTCCACTTTGACTTTTGTTATCATATTTCTCGTTCTTCCGTCTAGAAACCTCACCCTTACAAATGTCCATGTCAATTGCACATTGTAGACGATAGATTAGATTACATTTGTCATGATCTACAAATTCGGTGTTCAATTTAATCATAAATTAGATGCACAACTAAGGGATGAACAAACTCCAAAATAAGTGAAGAATTTACAAATTCAATGCTGGGTTTAATCATAAATTAAATGCATATCTAAGAGATAAGAAAACTCCAAAACTTGAGGAGAATGAAGTTAAATTACATATATGCAAAAAGTTTTCAACCAAAGACAAAACTCAAAGACTAGCAAGGAGTTGGCTTGCACTACATCATGTCTTGCGTGTCAATGATATGCACATTGCATAGTTTGTTGAAGCTCAATATGGAAAAGTTTGTAATTTCTTGCATATTTTCAAATTACCTCTCCCTACAGCATAATATTGAGGTAAGGTAGGATATATTTTTAGAGGATTTTAAAGTTGTAGATAAAGGAATGGTGAGGTCTGAGATGATGGTAGAACTTGGACCAGATACAACATGTGAGTGCATTGAACTTTGTGTTGTTGTTAACATGTGGCAACCTAACATTTTTGAGGTGGTCTAGGTTGTGTGCGAAAGTAATGGTATGCTTATTTAAAGACATGATGCAAACCAAATCTAAAGAAATAATATTAGCATTTATTTATGATGTTTTTAAAAAGAAACATGACAAAAAGGATAATTAAAGAAATGGTATTAGTATTTATTTAACATGTTTAAAGAAAAGAAATATGAGGAAAAGAATAATTTAAAAATGGTAAGGTGGGGCGGGTTGGTCCCCACGGTTTTTGTGGTCTAATCCTAGGCGAGTGGTCTAATCCTAGGCGAGGGACTATGTAGGCTTTAGCAAAAGAAGACTTAATATATTATTTATTTATTATTATGAACAAATAGAATAGTTAAAAAAATTACATTAATGCTATATATGCATTAGGACAAGAAGACTTAAAAGATATTATTTAATTATTATTATGAGAAAAAAAATAAAAAATTGATATTAGTATTTATTTATGAGATTTTTTATATTTATTTATGACATTTCAAAAGAAATCTATGAGAAGAAGAATAATTATCATGAACAGGGGAAAATTAATGAACCAAAAAGATAAAAAGTTAAAATGCTAGTGTGGAAAATTCAAAATTATGTATATAATTTGCTTTTTGAATTTTATAATATTTAATATTTAATAATAATAAAATTGTTGAACCAGTCCAATGTCAAAGCCATGTGTAAGTATGTCCATCTTTCTTAAAATAAAAATAAAATATTTTTTAAATAGGAAAAAAAAAATATTATGCAAATTTCATTAATTGTGTATATGATCTAATATAAATTCATGTAAAGTAATTAGAAGTAAAATAAAACATGTGAGTAAGATCTTTAATAAGTGATATCAACTTCAAATATATCTATAGATAGAAAAAAAAATGTTAAAAAAAAATACTTTAATATTATATAGAGTAAAATATCCAATATGGATTATGAATAAAATATTTTAATATGAATTAATATTGACCTATATTTTAGAATATATATCAATAACAAAAAAACAAATAAAATGACTCAATACATATGTTATGTAATCTCTATAATATTCAAAAATACAATTGAAACAATAAAAAAATTAGAAGCTATTTTCTTGCCATCTAAAATAAATTTACTCATGGAAAAATTTGATCTTCTCAAATTCAAATTCAAATTAAGTGTGCGGTTGAAAAAGAAAGTTAGAAAGATAAAATAATTAGATAACCATGGAGCAAAAGACATGATGGCTAGGAAAGGAATCCAAGGTCTCTCGTTACGGGTAAGGAACGCTTCACCGAATGAACAGCAAATTCAAATTAAGTGTGCGGTTAAAAAATAAAGTTAGAAAGATAAAATAATTAGATAACCATGGAGAACGCTTCACCAAATGAACAGCACCAAATAAGCATAAGTGGAAATAACCGGCATAACTGGCAGCGATCGGGAATAACTCGCATAACCGGAAGAAAAGCGGTATATTCGTCAGCGATTACCGTCAGATCCAGTGAGAAAATTCCCATAAACCGCAGAAATAACTCGTCTATCAGCGTAATGACGTGTAGATCTCGTTGTGATAACCCATGTGTCAACTGATAATTCGCATATCCAATGTTTATAAGTCGCATTTCCGCTGATAATTCGTGTATCTAGTGATAACTCGCGTATTCGATAATAAGTCGCGTATCTCTGGATGATAATTCGCATAACCAAAAATAATCCGCATATTCAACCGGATTACTCATATTTTCAGCCGATATCTCTAACATAAACGGTAACAAGAAGTTGCGTGTCAGTGTAATGATCCGCATATTCCATGGTGATAACCCGCGTATCCCTCAATAATGCGCCTATCTGGTGGTTATAGGCCGCATATCAGCATAATGCTGAGCATATTCTGTGGTTATAATTCGCGTATGAGATAATTACTCGCGTATACATTTGTTGAAATTAGCATATAGACGATAACTCGCGTATCCGCTGGTGATAACTCAAAATATCTTGTGGGAAGCTGCATATCAGGTGATAATTCGCGTACATAGTGATATTGACGATAATTCGCATATCGGGGGCGGTTAACTCACATTTTCTGCGGCGATAATTGCAAATTGGTCAGTGCTAATCCAGATATAGGGCTAAATTTAGTCGCATAATAGAGAACCCGCAGATGCCGCAAGATAACCAACATATCCAGTTCTGGGTTATCTCATGCCCTGAGATACCTCAAAAGTAAAAATGGCCATGTACCATAGCATCGAAAGCTCCGGCTTGAACGCCATGTACCATCGAGTCGATAAAGAGTATCAGATTCTGAAAATGGAGGCGTGATTATGCAGAGAGGAAAGGCGGAAGGGTTTTTGTAAATGAGCTACATCCTCTATTCACTTCTGAGGTTGGAGTAAACCCATCTGAAAGTGTTGACCTTCGCCTGCAATATTCTGTCATTTCCAGTTTTAATAGTTGGACGGGTCATATCGTTCTGGGTAAACAAACTGTTTTGTAGTTTTTTTCCGAGGAATAAACCATTTTGTAGTTGGGGTTTAAAATAAATTTGTTTTGATTTAAAATAAAGTCTGACGATCAGAATCAGAGTCATCCAGTTCGGCTCTATCACTTTACAAACACGATGAGTCTGATTGATCTTTCAAACCAGAATTTCGATTTATTTATCTGTTTGGTAACAAGGTTTGGAAACTGCTCAGCCGTTAAGTTTCACCTTCTCCAAAATTCCTATCCCGAGAGAACAAAATAGCTGTTTGCTTCAAAACATTTCTCTATGTGCTTGAGGTGGAACATTCAATGGAGAATCCAATTTTGAGGGAAATGCACAACGGATTCCACCATTTTCACTTACAAAAGAGAAAACCCTATACATGTCTTTACCTTATGTAAAAAAATTCATAAACCTATACATGGTATGGCATTCTTCCTCTTCGGACATATAAATAAAACATATATATATATATATATATATGGCGTTTTCAACGCATCATTTCCTATAAAAACACACATATATAACCTTATATATGGTTTTCTCAGTTACAATTACAATTATATGGAGGATATATGGTTACGGTTACCAAAAAGATTATTATTTTTATTTGATTATTTAAATAAAATTAAATATCAAAATTTAAATAAATTAAATAACAATTTATAACTAAAAAAAAATATAAATAATAAAAAATAATAGATAATTAAGTGGAAAAAAAAACATTGTATATTCTAAATAGATATTGAGACATGTCCATATATTTGTTGATTTTTGAGAAAACTATTAATATATTTGTTGATTATTGAGAAAACTATGTGTATGTTAATAATTGTAGACTTAAATGTAAAATAAAAAATATATCTAGAAATGTTCAGTGAGCTTAAGTTGATTGCAGATTTTAGGAATATTTTGGAATCTAACGGACATGGGCGCACTCAAAAAATTGATTGCCCCTATGTCCCTGGGATCCCGGAATATTTCGGGAATCTGCAATAGACTTAAGGATGGCCAAAAATGTTATTAATAATTTGAGATATTGTTTAATAAATTCAATATTTCAAAAAAAAAAATCATATTATATAATTTCAACAACTCAAAATTATTATTTTTCAAATTTTAAACAAAATTTTATTTCAAATATAATTATTAAAATAAATTTCATTTTTAAAATACTAAAATCAAATATGGAAAGTCTAATATTCTAGCTACCATTACTAATTTTAACCATGTATATATCATCCAAATTTGTTAATAATTTATTTTCAATAATATCTTGGTTAGATTTTGGACCAATATTTTTATTAAATAGAGAAAGAACAATCAACCTATAACCAATGACTGATAAATAAATGAAAATAGGTTTCTTTTAAACACTACTACTAAATACTATGATGGATATGGAAATGATTTGATCTTAAATTACTTATAAAAGGTGTGGAGTGACATACTTTTCCAGAAAAAAATAATTTTACGAAGAAATGACATGTGAAACACATGAAATTAACCACCCTTTCAACGCTACCGTTGTAACTTTGATTAACTATTTACCCATACATACTATATTAATTTTATATATTACAGAATGATCGTTTCAAATCATTCTAAAATAGAATTTATTTATTTTAATTAGTGAAATGTTAATTAATTTTTATTTTAA
>APFE030614215.1:7452-27547 GCA_000404065.3 Pinus taeda
CAAAGAACAAATAAGGAAGATTTATTAAAAGAAGTAGATAATACTGATTCACCCCCCCTCTCAATATTATTTCCAACAAAATTATCTTTATAGATTTGTACGCAGGTTCAGTGAAGCGAAGGGGTGTATACACGCAGTTTCTGTAAGTCAAAAGAGCGTATACGCAGGTTGATCTTAACACAAAAGCGTATACATGCAGTTTCTTTAAGTCAAAAGAGCGTATACGCAGGTTGATCTTAACACAGAAGCGTATGCACATAGGTTTCTGAATATTGAAGTAGTGTACGTCTCTTAATTTATGTTCTAGCTGCTTCTGTTGATTATTGCAGTGATCTGGGTTCATAATTGGTGTATGGTTACTGTTACTGTGTTATGGGTACAGTTGTCAGAGAAGTGTTTGATTAATTCTATATTGGGCTGTTCAAAGGAGATTGATTGTTGCAGATGTTATTCATGGATCCAATCTAAAAATTTATGAAATGTGGTCCTTGGAAGATAAAAGAAGGTTGAAGCCTTCAGTAGGTCAGCACCTACATACTAGTAGCTCAGCTAGTACAAGAGCTAAGGGGGTTGTAGCTCCCTTGTAGGAGAAGCTGGGGAACGAGAGAGGGTTGTAGCTCTCTGCAGGTTGCAACCTGCGTACTGGTAAAGGACTGTACCAGTACAGAATCATTGTAAACAAAAGTTTCTAATTGAAAAAAATAGAGACGAATTGCAGCAGGTGGTTTTCACCCACATTGGGTTTCCACCTTATATCTTGTGTTCCTGTGTGTGATTATCTAATACTCTGTTTTACTATTCCCGGTTACTATTTACATAGTTTTGATGCACAGATTAATGATCAACATCTGTAGAATAAACTGAATTATAAGTTTGCTAGTATACGCTGGTTTCCTCATCTGAAGTTGCGTATATACACGGTTTTATCTAACTGAAGTAACGTATATGATCTGAACGTATAATGAAAAGTAATTGATTTGATAATACTTATTCACCCCCCCCAGTATTATTTCCAACATAGATGCTACGATCATGGACACTTATTCAGAGACTGCCCTCTTAGTAAAGTAGACAACAAGAGCAAGGCTAATATGATGAAAGACACATAAAGCTTTCAAAAAGTGGTAAATAGAGGAAAAGGCGGTAAAAAAGGGCCAAAGCTACAATATAATGAGGGGTAAAAGAGCAGTCAGAACAAGTTTCAAGTACTGGAAGAGAACGAAGAAGTAAAAAAAGAAGACCAACCTATGGAAGAAGGTCCTAATGAAAAGGAGAAAGAAGAAGACAACAACCAAACACATGATATTGGCAATCAGAAAGAGACTATGATGAGTGAAGCAGACCTGGAGATGGATCAGGAAATGACATAGAGTGAATTAGATGTGGAGGACCATGAACTACAGGAGATCCTTGAAAAGGAAGACCTAGATCTGGAAGGGTTCTTGATGCAGGGAACCATGAGAGGGATAGATTCACTGCCTCAAGAAGAATGCAACAGAATACAACAGTTGTTTTTATGGAAAACTTAGGAGAGGGGGTTGGATAAAGGAAAAACCATTGACAAGTAGGAACACAAAGGTGTGAAAACAATGAAATCAACTCCAGGTTTAGCTACTAGAAATCTAGGAAAGAAGAGGGGTAGAAAAAACCGAATGAGCTCTTGATGGAGTGTGGAAAGATAATGATAGATTCGAGTAAGATGAAAGATATAACTAGCTACTCCTTTACAAATATTTAATAATGAAGTTTACATCTTGGAATATCAGAGGTCTAGGTAGTAAAAGAAAACAAAGATTACTTAGTAATAGGATGAAACAAGTAGCACCAGATGTGATCTTCATCCAGGAAACTAAATGTTCCATTCAAAAAATAAAAGAGATTCACAGCAAATGGCTCAATAGATTTGAGTTTCTAGAAGTCAAAGCAGAGAATACAGCAGGAGGCATTCTCACGCTTTGGAACGCCCAAAAAATTGACATTATAGATGCAGAGGCAGCTAGGGATTATCTTTCAGTGGTCATACAACCAGTGGGAGATAAGGAAATCTACCTGGTCACGAATGTGTATGGTCCCCAAAGGATGGATGGTAAACTCAAACTTCTAGATTCGTTGCTGGATCTCAGGGAAAGACATGAAAGAATCCCTTGGATCTTGGGGGGTGATTTCAATATGATCAAATCAATGTCAGAGAAAAAAGGGGGTAATAGAACTCTAAGTAAAGACTCTTGTGCTTTCCAAACCTTCATAGACAATATGAAGCTTGTGGATATTGTTATGAGTAATGGTACCTTTACTTGGAACAATAAAAGTGGAGGAGAGTCTTAGGTGGCCTCCAGATTAGATAGATTCATAATTTCAGAGGATGTTATGCTCAAGGATAAGGACATAGTTGCAAGGGTGCTCCCCTTTGGAGGCTTGGATCATTGGCTGGTGCAACTGGAAATTCAGGGCATTGCTACCCATAGGAATAGACCTTTCATATTTGAAAACATCTGGCTCTCCCACCTAGATTTCATCAATAATATAGCTGTCTTGTGGGCAAAAGAGTTGAATATTCAAGGCACAAGAATGTTCCTACTTTAAAAAAGACTAAAACATATCAAACTCAGGCTCAAGGAGTGGAACAAGAAGGAGTATGGTAATATTTTTGAAGCAAAAAAAATTGTTGAGGGAAAAATGCAGGAACTCAACCAAACCCTTATCATGGAGGGTTTTGATAAAGATAGAAGTGATCTGGAAACCAAATATCATTAAGAATGGGAGAACTTATGTAAACAAGAGGAGATTTTTTGGAGGAAAAAATCCAAAGTGCAATGGCTAAAAGAAGGAGAACGTAATACTAGATTCTTACATAGATCCATTATGGAAAATAGAGCTCACAATAGGATTTCTTCTATCAAGGACGATGGAGGTAATCTTCTCAATTCTCATGAAGAAATAGAAGCAGTGTTGGTTTAGCACTTTCGTGATATTGCACAGGAAACCTGTTCAGATAGAGAACAATCCATTAGAGTTATATCAAAACATATTCCCAAGTTGGTTTCCAGAGAGGACAATTTCAACCTTAATAGACCAGTGTTGGAAGTGAAGGTTAGTGAGGTCCTAAAAGAAATGCAAAATGGTAAGGCACCAGGCCCGAATGGATTCAATGTTGATTTCTTTAAAGGTTGCTGGAATATAGTAAAATAGGACGTTCTGAATGTACTAGAAGACTCTAGAAGGGACAAAACCATTCTGAAGGCGCTTAATACCACCTTTATCTCCCTGATCCTTAAACAAGAATTGGCTTAAACTCCAGATAAGTTTAGACCCATTTCCTTGTGCAATGTTGTCTACAAGATAATATCCAAAGTGGTGGCCAATAGACTCAAGCCTCTTCTTCCTACCCTAGTGTCGGTTGAACAATCTGCATACGTGGAAGGTAGGCAAATCCTTGACAACATCATTCAAGCTCATGAAGTGGTATGCTCACTAACAAAAAATAGGAAAGCTGGAATGATCATGCAATTGGATATAGCCAAAGCTTATGATAAGTTGAATTGGACCTATATCAGAAAAGTTCTCATTGCTTTTGGGTTTGATCACAATTGGATCAAATGGGTAATGGCCCTAGTCACTTCTCCCAATTTTTCAATTCTTGTTAATGGATCTCCCTCGAAGACTTTTATTCCTTCTAGAGGCCCCAGGCAGGGAGACCCACTCTCTCCCTTTCTCTTTATTCTCATAATGGAACGGCTAAGTTGATCTATCAAACATGTGAAAGTAGTTGGTAAATTCAAAGGTCTCCAACTTTCTAAAAATGGTCAGGCCTTAACACATCAACAATTTGTTGATGATACCATGTTGCAAGGTATCCCCACGGTCAAAGAAGCTCTAGCTTATAAGCAAATCCTGAGAGACTTTGCCATGGCTTCAGGTATGGAAGTTAATCTCTCCAAATCTAAGATTTTTTCTTTAATACTCACATTGCTATTCAGAGAAATATTTCTAGAATTTTGGGCTTTCAAAGGGAGATCCTCCCTTCAAAATATTTGGGAGTTCCTCTAATAGCCAAGCCTTTACACAAGAACATTTGGGAGCCATTGATTAACAAATTGCAAGATAAAATCAGGAAATGGACTATTAGATCTTTAAATTTGGCTGGTAGGTTGGTGCTAACCAAGGTTGTCCTACAATCAATCCTAGTCCTCATGCTATTAGCTCTCCCAACTCCTAAAGGAGTCTTGCAGCAATTTAGAAACATGCAAAGAGACTTTATTTGGGGCAAGGGGGAAGAAAGAAAGAAATGGGCCTTGGTAGCATGAGAAAAAATCTGCAGACATAAATACTATGGATGGCTTGGATTGGATGATCCTGAGATTCTAAGCAATGTTTTAGAAGATAAATTATGGTGGCAATGGGTAAAACACCTAGAGGCTCAGTGGGCAAGGATATGGAAAGAAAAATATGCCAGAAATTGGCAAAATAATGATCTAATAATAATGTGAGGATATAGAAAGGGCTCTCACATTTGGAATAAGGCCTGGGATAACTGGGGCTTAATCCAAGGAAACAACTTCTAGGAAATCAGAGAGGGAAACCTTGCCCTATTCTGGGAGGATAGTTGGCAACAAGAACCTATATTTTTAAATGAAGACTTGAGGGATCTCAAGGAAGATATAGACGAAAGGGTTATCTAAAGTAAAAGACTTTTGGGATCAATCTAACAGTATTAGAAAATGGAGAACCTGGAGGAACTTTGATTTTAGGGAAGACAACCCCCTGAAGGCTAAAGCAGAGACTTTAAAAAAAATGTCAGAGGGGCAAGACCAGCTAAGATGGGGCAACAATAATGAGGGTGCCTTTAATCTTAAGGAAGCAAAACTCATTCTCCTTGACCTTAACTCACAAGCTCCGGATAAGATTTGGCAAGACCTATGGAGACATCAAGGCTGGATGAAAATTAAACTCTTCATGTGGCTGGTTCAACATAAGAAAATCCTAACCTAGGATAATATTAGGATGAGGGGTGTCCTGGGGCCTTCCAGATGTCAGCTCTGTGAAGCCCAAGAGGAAACTATGGAGCACCTTTTCAATAATTGCATTTTCACCGCCAGTTTGTGGGATTCTTTTGTCACCATTTTCCAATAGATAGATAGGTACAAAGGGAGTATCATCAATACCCTAAACAAATGGAGAAGAAACTTTTCAAATAATGAAGTTCTTAGCTCTGCATGGGACATCATGCCAAGATTCATTATTTGGAGTGTCTGGAAAGAAATGAACAATAGAATCTTCAAGAATGAAAACAGGCCATCCCAATGCCTTTTTGAGCAGATCATAAAACAACTCAACAAAACGGTTGGCACTATTGTGCGAAATCTTCCTAAGAACCCACCTTCAATATCTGATTTGAGAATTCTCAGTGAGTTGGGTTTGCAGGGACTTATTCCTCACGGACTGGACATGAAAGTAATCTCCCTGGATTCCGAGCAAGATTTTTGGCATCCTCCCCCCAAGGGATTTTTCAAATTCAACATTGATGGGGCTTCAAAAGGAAACCCGGGCACCGCGGGTTATGGAGGTGTGTTAAGGGATGAGAATGGAAGCGTCCTTTTCATCTTCTACTATCATTTAGGAAGAGCTACCAATAACATGGCAGAATTGATGGTTATGAAGCAATGTTTAGATTTCTTGGAATAGGATAATCGACAAAATGTGATTGTTGAAGCTGATTCTGAGTTATTCATCAAATCAGTTAAGAGGATTAGCTGGGGAACAAGAACGGAAAAAGTCTCTAGGAACTGGCGGCTGATCTAGGGCTTGCAATGGATACAACATAACCTCCAGAGCCTTCGTACAATTAGCTTTAAACATGTACGAATATCGGCCAATAAATTGGTAGATCTTTTGGCCAATCAAGGTGTGATCAGCACAGAGAACAGGGTTGCGTTGAGCTGGCAAGAGACGCCTCAGAGTAGGCTAAAAGTGAACTGTCATGACCAGGTAGATGAAGACAAGGTCGTGTTTCAGAGTAGGGCCACAAAGTCAGAGTCCAGTTGATTCAGGTGCTTTATGTTTCACATATTTTCCACTTTCAGGTATTCCGTGGGTTGTAGGCCATTTTCAACCATCGTAACCTGGGTAAGCACTATTTTAGTGAATCTAGGTGATAGCCAATCGGGTGCCTCTCGTTCTTCGAAGAAAGGCAGGTTGGTAGGAGTTTCATCCCTCCTTGATTCTGGTAGGGAAGACGCTTTGAAAGGTTGGTACCCGGGCATTCTCGGTAGCCTCAATACCAAGGATTTCCCGTCCGTGATTGTTTCACTGGGAGTGGGGCGATTTTTAGGTGATCGCGGGCCCAGCAAGCAGGAAATGGTATTTCTGATTTTGAATCAATTCCATACAGTGGGCTACACGTGGCGGTGGGGTCGACTAGAATATCGCCCTCATTGTACGCTAATGTTCAATGATATTGGCTGTTGTGATATGATCCTCAGCCGTCGGATGATACGAAGCAAATCGACAGCTGGGATTGATTGAGTAGGTTGGTGGTCTAGATGGCGGGAAGCGTTAATGCGCTCTTTTCTTGGCAGGATGAAAATGGTTCCAGGAAGGATACTTAATGTTATGGTGGGTCTTACGAATATGATATCCGGTTATACTGTTGCTTAGGTTTAGATGCCAACTTCAACTTTATTTTGGCTTATATGAATTTAGAGGTTGGGTTTATAGGGGTAGATGTTTCTGCCTCAGGCCTGTGCTCTGTTTGGTTTTTGGGTCTCTTCCTTAGTTCATAACTCCTTGTGAATTGATGTAAATTTTGTATTTTATTAATGAAATAGAAAGTATGACTCTTGCATTAGCAAAAAAAAGAATTCTTTCTAAATTTATTTATTGATTTATTATGTGATAATTTTGATAATTTGAATTTTTAAATATAAATATTAAAATTTTTATTTTTATTTTAAAAGAATAAAATAATAACAATTTATAAATATTAAAATTATTTATTTATTTGATTTTATTTTATTAAAAAAATTGAAATATAAAATACATAAGATATTATCATTTTTTTCATATATTCCTTTTAAAAATTTTAAAATGAAATATTAATTAATATATATGTATATATATAATTTGCTTAATTACGCCGTAAGGCGTTTCCATTTGAAATGAACTACCCTAACAGATGCCGTGTCTTATTATTCACCGTAGATCTGTGGTGTTAGACGATTGAACAAAATTGGTTCGTTGATTAAAAACTGTTCATGAAACTGAAACGATTCGTGAATTTTCGTCTCGCCGTTCCTGCTCCACGGTCGTGTACATATTTACCGGCTGTGTCTCTTTTCTTTCAGTGTCCTCTTTTCTTTAGAGTTGTTTTTATATGTAATTGCCAAAGGTTGAGGATCATAGCAAAGGATTAATCTTAACATTTCGGATGATCATCATTGCGGTTGCAAATAATTATTTCTAATTCATTCATTACGTTAGGGCAGGTATTATCAGGAAAACTTGTTGATATTAGGCAGTGTTCTTATGGCCTCTATAACTACGTGTTATTAATAATTTCATTGATTTTAATTGTATTTTTTATTCTGCATCTTTTGGGTTTGCCTGTATGATGTGTTTCACTCATGATGTAGAGGACATGGCTTATTACATAAGTGTTATTCTCACTGATATGTGATTATGAGCTCATCTAGTTGTAGTCACAATATAAATACAGAATGTAGAGCAGTCACAAATGTTAATAGTCAAAACATAGACCTCAATGCCAACTGAAGGCTGACCTCAGCGCAGGAAATCAGTACGTTAAATTACCTGAGAAGCTCACCTAGGACATGTTTTAGTTTAAAAGATTCTTTTCCTTCCAATTTCGCTTTTGGAAAATCTTCAGGAGTCATCTGTTTACTAAATGCCATTTTGCTCTAGTGTGCTGTCGCTACTCATATATTGATATCTTTTCCTTAATTATGCTGGTGCTAAATTTGTTTTGATTTCCTTTTGGGCTTTGTTTAGCATTCTGATTCCATAGTTACCAAAGACAACTTCCTAAAGGTACAAAGGGCTACCGGATCTTGCTTCATTTTGGTAAGATACAGTAAAATAAGATTCTTAAAATGACAAAGTAGGTATTTTAAGAAGATGGATATGTTAATCAAAATAAGTATTTTGATTTATTCTTCACAGAATGCAATTTGAAGACCTTTCAATAGCTGTCTTAATTTATTAACTTGTGCAAATTGACCAAGTGAAGATAACAAAATTATAGATCGTATTAGGTCAAAAGCTTATATTGTGATCTGGGTGGTTATGATGGGCTGTAGGCATATCTATTGGTGTATTAATATTAAATCCTAAAATGGTTTGAGTCCTAAGAGTCTTAGGCCGCAAACGTTCATACTTATTAGGTCCCCATGTTCTCACTGTAGCTTGAGGGTCCAACAATCAATTACAATGCTGGTTAAAGGTGTTATATAAAACCAGACAAGTTATACTCTGGTGTCAGAATCCAGGCCTCAAACATAATTCCATGTTGTTAGAATCTGGGGTCCTCTGTATATCTCTTTTCATCTCCTTCATAGATCCAGAGTTTTAGGATCCATTGGCTTCCTTTGGGAAATATTTGGAGTCCCCTGGCTATCAACAGGGGTTGCAAGAGTTCAAGTGTCACTTCAAAAGTTTTAGTTTCTAAAGCCAGGTCCTTTCTATAATCAGCCAAGAAGAGCTCCTCTAACCAGTAAAGATCCTAGTTTTCAGAGCAGTCTGATCTTTTTCTTTCAGGCCGTATGGGAATGAAATCATAGTCTTACATAACTCCATTACTAGATTCACACGGTTAATAAGATTTGGAGGCCTTTGGGTAAAACAGAGACCTTTGTATAAAGAAAATGGTACTAGCCTCTGGAACATTATGTTTTTGAAAATTACGATTCAGCTCCTGTCATTGTAAATTTGTACAAGGTAAACATGATATTAATATCATAATGAGGGTAATACTAATCACAAGGATAACCGTAAATAAATATAACGTGTTCGATTTTCTTTGGTGTGGATTTCAAGTATCAAATGGCAGGAGGAAGATAGTGAGCTTCCAAGTGAAGCGTGGAAGGGAGGTTGAGTTTGAGGATGCTAGTTTATCTTTAATATGTGTAATATTGACACTTCTGCCTTCATAGTTGCATGGCACAACCACACGTTTTGTTATCTATGATCACTAAGGCATTTGTTCTTTCACTAGTTGGTGCCTTCCATTGTCATGGAATAAATTCTATGATGTTGGAGCTGCACTATATGGTGATCACCATAGTGTGAGGAGTAGTTCTATGCTAATTTGTTTAAGGTTTTCGATGCTATTCTAAAGATGGTATAAAATCTTTAGGGAGAGATTTTGATGGTAAAACATCTTTTTTCCTTATCATGATACTGTATCAAGGTGCAAGAAAACATTTCACAATGCATCTAATAACAATTCAAATGAAAAAAGTCAGGGAATAAATAACTCAAAACAAATGCAGTCCAGGGTTTTAAGGATTTAGTGTAAGGTTCAAATATTTTTCCTCCATGTTAAAGTGGGTATTTGTTCCAATTAAATATGTTGGAGCTGCACTATATGGTGATCACCATAGTGTGAGGAGTATTTCTATGCTAATTTGTTTAAGGTTTTCAATGGTAATCTAAAGATGGTATAAAATCTTTAGGGAGAGATTTTGATGGTAAAACATCCTTTTTCCTTATCATGATACTGTATCAAGGTGCAAGAAAACATTTCACAATGAATCTAATAACAATTCAAATGAAAAAAGTCAGGGAATAAATAACTCAAAACAAATGCAGTCCAGGGTTTTAAGGATTTAGTGTAAGGTTCAAATATTTTTCCTCCATGTTAAAGTGGGTATTTGTTCCAATTAAATATGAAGTTAAGGTTTACAGCTTCCTAAGTATGGATCAAAAGTTTTTATGCATACATAAAAAGTGCATTGATTCCTGCAATGCTTCACTCTTACTCCTGGAATGGATTGGAATTGTAGAATCGGCAATCCATATCTGAATTCCTGGATTTGGCCTATTTTGAATCCCGATATGAATCAGAGTACGAGATCCATTATGACATGTACATGATCCCGGACTTGATTTATCTTGAATACAGGCCGTTTGGGCTTTGGGAACCATTCTTTGAGAATATCAGGAAGCTTCTCTCTATTGGTAATAGTCTTGAGTATATGTATCTTTATTACCATATTTTTTTGTCTTTAGGAAATGGCCATCTGAAAAAATATATGTGACAGAACACAGTCCTCCAATTGAGGAAGTTATCGCTGCGGGTGTGGTCCCTCGACTTATAGAGTTTCTTGCAAGGGATGATTTCCCTCAGCTTCAGGTATGATCTATTTTTCACTTGAGATTCGAAGTATTGAATTTGCATTATATTGTGGTAATCTAATATCGTTTTAATTTGGTCATATTATAGTTTGAGGCAGCCTCGGCTTTAACAAATCTTGCGTCAGGAACCTCAGAGCATACCAGAGTTGTGATTGATCATGGAGCTATGCCCAAGTTTGTGTAACTTCTTAGTGTTGCCAGTGATGATGTCAGAGAACAGGTTGCATTTTGGACCTTTCCATCCATTTATGTTACTCAATTGACATTAATTTCATTTACAAGTTTTCTTCCTTGTATTCTTATGTCGTCGGCCTTGATTTATCTTGAATACAGGTTGCCGAGTACCTGTTCAGGACAGGGTTCTGTGTTCAGCTTCACAAATCATATAGTCCGCTGTGTCAATGAATTTTTGCAACCAGATATTCTGATGGAGAAGATCCCTTATATTTAATTTCATCAATCATATCAGGCTGTCCAAGAATTATTACCTGACAAAGAAATATTCTCGGGTAGCGAGAGTAGTGCAGCAAGATGGCAGATGGCTAGGGTGTCTGATTCACCTCCACTTGAGAAAGATTTTTCAGATTGGGAATGGGAAGTAGAACGCAGTGATGGTCGGATGATTAGCCGAGCAGAAGTTGAGGAAAAATGAATGCGCTAAAAATGATAAATCAATTTGTGTATTCTGCAGAAATTGTAAAACAAATGTTGCAGGAAAAGAAGTTGGCTTCCAAAAGGCCATCGAATGTGGCTGCTGAAAAGGACAGGGTTAGAAGAGAGATGGAGCTGGCGGAGAGCAGGCATGATTATTCAGAAGTTGAGAGAATTAAAGTTAGATTTAAGGAACTAGAAGTCCTTTCTCTTCAGAGCAAAAGCAAGGATGCAAAAGCCTTGATGCTAGAAGAAATGAATAAGAAAAACAAGGCTGAAAATTTCAAGAACGTTTCTGAGATCAAGCCTCTAAACCTTAATCTTAAAGAAGGTGAAGCAGGGCATGATCCTTTCACTCGGCGTTGGACTCAATCTCAAAATTATTATAATACAAAGGCAAAGGTTGCTGAAGACAACACTGATGCGAACAAAGAGGCTAATGCAGCCAAAATAGAGGAAGCCATAGCAATAGAAACTGCTGAGGATGATGGAAAGCTTGTCGACAGTGATGCTCCTGTATCAGAAGATGCAAAGGTGTATTCTTTGCATGATTTTGAACTCCCAAATTCACTTGCTGGATGGCTAGAAAGCAGAAGATTGAGTCAACTTGTGGAGTGCAAGTTCCTAGCAATGATGGAAGGAGGCATAGTCTGACATTAACTGTGAATGATTACAAGCGTAGAAGAGGCCTGCTGTGAAAATAAATAATGATATTTTCTTTGCTTGTTGGTTTCCCCATTTAATTTTTATATGAAAGATTCAGAAATTTCCTTTTGCGATTACCATAAACATATGCAGAAAAGCCTTAAAGTGAACATTTTTGTAAATTGTTTCAAATTCTATATGTAGTGTGCCATTATAGGCACTTTAAAACACAACTGCAATAACCTAGTCAACCAAGGATTGTCTTTTAACAGTAGCAAGATCATCGATTGTTGGCAGGCATGAAATCAACAATGTGTTAGAAATATAGGCTGTATTTTCTTGACATCTAAAGTTCAAGGGTGTTTTTTGTCTCAACCATTCTGCTAAAAATTGGTATATAATGTTTCAAAAGGATTCCTTTCCTCTAAGTAATGCTATTCCACTGCAAGTTATCATGCAGTTGGTGAAACATGGCATTTTATGTTGTTTGAGATTGATGTTGAGTGATGCCTTTTTCTAGATTATTGTTGAAATATGTAGTGTTTTTCAGATTCATGTAATAAATGCTGTGTTTTATTAATTTCTGTTGTTGTAGTATAGTTTTCTTAAATGCTTTGAGTTGTGGTTGTTTTGTTGTGCTTAGTTGTTTATTCTTGCTTTCGATTGATTGCAATTCTATCTAATAAGCAACTATCTTTTACATGGTATAAAAGTTTGGCTGAATCGAGGAAAACATTTGAAAATCTAGAAGAACTTTGGTACAGCCAAATAATTTGGTTCAGTTGGGATTCGTATAGTCAATCTCTTGTTTCTCCAAAACTGAACCAAACCAAATTCAATTTTAACCCAAAAAAATCATCTTCCCAAGAAACCCTAAAGAATTCTTAAGAAAATGCATTTTAACTTTCAATCCACCAATGAATATGTTATTTGCTCATTTCTTCTCCCTGTCTTGCCAATTCCTGTCACTACTCCCTCGTTTAGGAGCTAGCCATGGGAGATTTCAGGAGACTATGTTGCTGTTGATGCCTAGAGAGGTTTGTCTGTTCTATTCATGTTTGAAGTCTCGAGGAGACTGCATTTGTAGTTGGGAAATTGTTGCCTTCACCTTAAAGGCCTTCTTAGACCTTCATAAACAAAGTTACACTCAAATGGAGCATGCCAGCCGAGCCAACATACTAAATAAGTAGCTTCCACTAGGTATTTAGTCATATATTCTCTGTTTTCTATGTGCTTATTTAATTTTTATTTTTCAACTTGAAAGGGTGTACCTAATGTCTGTGCATATCCTTCTTACTTCCAGAACACCTAGAACAGGTTATATGACCTGCATTATCAAAAGTAGAATCACAACATGCAAAAAAATACATACGCCCACCAAGCACAAGAAAATAGTGTGATGGCTATCAACTTTTTTAAATCAAACTTGTAATAATCTTAATCATAAATCTAATGTTCTTTAGAGAAGACCTGCTACTCTAGTTTTTGCTGAGTTTCGTAAGTTTACAGTCTATGATAAGGAAATAAATTTTTTTAAGGGATTGCATCAGAAGGCTCAACGGACCTTTGAGAATTTTTGTAGGGGTTTATGTTATCCAATCATTAAAATTTTTGATAAAATTAGTCTGGACTATCCACATACCTATTTTTTTTCAATAAATTTGAAGAAGTGCATGTTTTTGCTTTAATAATATGTATACTCCTGAATTTTCTGAACTGTAGTTTTGTGGGCCAAATGTTTTCTGTATTGTATGGTATCCACATTTGAATTCAGATTCTATCTTCATAACTATCATTTCTTAGTATGTTTTTATAAATATATTGCATTGTAAGTGTTCCTTCTCTTCTTACATTGTACAAGAGAATACAACTGTCTTTGAGAATGTGAAGTTGTTGAAGATGCAAAAATTCCCTTGCTTTACATGAGCCAACTTGACCTTCAATAGAAACGTTGTTGAACAAAATGAGAAGTTTCATGTTTCTTTAGAGAGCATCCCAAAGGCTTCTGTAATTCCTGCATTGTTTTGGTTGATGCCTTGCTAAGGAATCATTGAGACTCATCATGGTTTTGTGGTCCAATAAGAACCTATTCAATACTCACCTTCATTGACTATATTAGTCAGACACAAACCCTGTCAAAACTCTCAAGCCAGTAGAGCTCGGGCATAATGTTAGTTCCTCAATACGGTGATCAAAGTCTGTCATCAACATTACAATTGTCTTCACGCATCCTTTTTCTAAATGAATCTATATTACATGCACTTGAAGAACTAGCTTTGAAGTCTCTATTCTCCGGCAATGTTCAGGTCTAAGTTCATGTAGGCAATTCTATGTTCAAATTATACTTGCATACCAGAATCTTATATTGGTGGAAGACCGTTACTCAAATGTCTACCAAAAGAGCACCCATTCTGACACACCACCTATGCAAAGGAAGAAGCCTCACAAGTGTTTGGGCTCCTTTTCTCTATCATGGCTAGGGAAGTAGCCAAGAGTAAATATCTCTGCAGGCATGAAGTCCAATAAAAATAATGTATAAGACATATTTGACAACCAACAATTACATCTAAAATGCAAAATATGTTCCCGAACTTTCAGAAAATGTGGAGTCCAGCAGAATGTGAGGCTAGCACCATCATCGAAATTCAAACCAGATATGAATCTTTCAGTCTTACGATATTATGGACAATAACATCACTGATATATGAACTATATATCAAGCTTTCAATCCTAAAATATAAGTGTTGGATGCTTCACTGCAAAGCCTAGAAGCCTTCTTTCAAATGTAACAACTGGACGATGCACAGAAGTTGATGCTAATAGAAATCCATATGGAGCGACCAACCCTTAACATGGTGGTGGGCTCTTGTACGAGAAGCCTTATTTCAAATATAACAACTGAATGATGCACATAAGTTGATGCTAAAAGACGTCAGTATGGAGCGACCAACCCTTAACATGGCGGTGGGCTCTTGTACGAGACTTAGTCAACTCAAATTCACCTCCTACACAAACTTTGATATGCTTCAAGCAAGAAATGCAAGATAGGTTATACTTGAAGGGGAAAGCAGAGGAAATCATGAAGCAATGGATTCACGTAAGGCAAGTACCTGGTCAAAGGCATCAAACAATATTTTTGATGGCTTCAAGTCCATGGTGATGAACTTGGAAGTTCCTCGACACACTTCTCATAGGAATCTCAACCAAAATATCCAAAGAAAAATGGACTTGCTTAGTATAAACGCTTTGGAGAAAGCTTTACAAGTAGCTCTCGAGTTTGAGGCCAAAGCTTCAGAAGAAAATGTACTAAGCCTCCACCAACTAAAGCAAGGTTCTCGAAGCCTTATCTTTTAGAACTGTCTCTATTAGTAACTCAGAGCAGCCTTTAAATCCGGGAAATGACAAAGGTAGGAAAAAGTATAGTAGTTATCATAAATATGCATGCATGATAACTACCGTGTATTGCTCAAAAATCTTGAATAACATAGAACCAGTGTTATTGGAACCAAACCGGAACTGGTGAAATCAACCGGTTCGATCTTTTTGACACCCCAACGGGTCTGGTTCGAGGTCTGGAACCGGAAATGGCCAGTTTGGTATTGCATTGGCTGGTTAGGTACCAAACTGGCCAATTCTGCACAATTTGATTAAAGATGTTCCAAACATAATTATTTTTTAGAAAAAAACAAGAATTTTTGAGTGGGGTGGCCTAGTATTCAAGCCTATGGCTTTCGTATTGCTTATGCAATTCATAACATTACCATGAAATGACTTTGGATGTTTGAGAGTAGTTCTGACCTCATTGAATTTCATATGGAGAAAGTAAAATTTTAGATCTCACTCAAAATTTAATAGACTTGACAACCTTTTTCAGTATTTCAAGATTGTGGGGATTGCCACATTTCCATTGGCTTTTGTTATGTATGAGGGTATGAACTAGTAATTAATCAAGAACACTAAGCTCTCTATGTACCTTAATGTTAGTGACATTGGTTGATGAACTCTTCTCTTAGAACCCTACTAAAAATGTACCCATCACTGAAACAAAATCTTGACTTGAGATGCTACTTTTTTTCCTATCTTATTTTAATGCTTAGAGGGTGATATTGATGATGGAGATCCTAATATAGAGAATGATTTTGATTATATGTAGGTATTTGTTGTAGCATGTTTTTTTTTTTTTTATGCTAACGGTATTTGGACCCTATTTGTTGATGTTTTTTTTTCGGTTTAGAGATGGATTGTACTACCCTGTTTGTTGATGTTTTTTCGATTTAGAGATGGATTGTACTTGATGCCATTTTTGTTATTTGCTTCTATAGGACCTAGATAATGCAAGGGCCACACAATTTCCACTGAAGCATCAACTTGGGTTAGCCTCTATGTTTTGGATGATTACACAATAGATAAAATTGGCCAGCACTTATCAAAAATTCCATCTAGCCAGATAGTCGATGCTCAATCCTACTTTATATTTTCTAAGCGCAACCAATAACTCCACGAGGATAACATGATCCCTATTTAGCAAATACACCGGTTGCCCGCTCAAATGGCTGGTACCTATAATCATAACCCTGTATGGATAAAAACTGATGACTACGACTTACGTTGGCTCTACACATTGATGACAGCTTCTTTAGCTTTGCCAAAAATCATTGTACTCTAGTATAGACTAAATGGACACTGGAATTTCCATTATCCAGTAGATGGAATCTTACCCAAGGAATTCACAAAAGTTGTTGCCAACCCACAACTAGTTGAAAATAATCTCCATCATCATAAAAAACTTTATGCCCATAATATGCACAAATGGTAACACATGATACATCTCCCAAACCAACGAAGTCCAACTAAAGTCTAATCTAAGATGCTCCATTCTCAACACTTTATACATAAAAAAAACTTGTCTGTAATCGGCCTCTCTTTGCACTTTTTGGGGCAATTGCTAGTTATATTAAGTTACTTGAAAACCGGTCTCCTACAATGTATTTTAGGTATCAGAGGAGGGAAACAGTTATTTCCATTGATTGAGGAATCATTTAGGCAATTTCAGTCTTATAGAAAAGATTTGTGTTGGTTCAGCCTGGGCCCAAAACTTTTTCGTTGTCATCTAATTAATGAATGCATTAGGTTGACAATAACAAAATATCCATTTTCAGAATACACATTATCGTTCACCCTTTCTTTCAACAATGCCCATTCACATGTCGCTATTCTTCCCCACTCTATGCCTTATGGTGTTTCCTTTGCAACATAAGGTGCAAATGCTAGTTTTAATCCAGAGAAAAGAAAAAAACTAAGTGAAAAACCGAATCGACTCCGAAGGAATTATTTAAATCGTATAATGGTGGTACCAATTCTAAGGTTTGTTATATATTTTGAGAGAAAATATTTTAATAAAAAAATGCGATGAAGGTTTCTTATATAAAGATAACGCAACTCTTTTACTCAAATTCGGATTATTAATAATAATAAAAAAAAAAATAAAAAATAAAATAAATAAATTATCTGAACAATGATGTTATCATTTATTCATGCAATGAATGAGAATTATATTAATATGAACTTATTAAAATAACCATCAATTTTGAAGTCAAGTATATTATTAAATAAAAATATTTAAGGAATTTAAAATTTATGATTTATTTACTTTGACAATTATAAATACATATACTAATTCAGTTTTCTAAATTTTATCTATTTTTATACATATCTCTAGGTTCTAGGTTCTAACTTTAGAGATATTTATTCCATTCAATGTTATATTATTGAAATAATTCTAAATTCTATATTAGTTGCAAATATTGGAGACTTTAATTATAAATGTGAAAAGTAAATTTTATCTATTTTATTCATAACTCTAGGTTTTAACTTTAGAGATATTTATTCCATTCAATGTTATATTATTGACATAATTCTAAATTCTATTTTGTAATGGTTAAATGGGATGAATGCAATATAAGAATGGACAATGTAATGTAACGGGACTTAATGGGTCTAAATAGACTTCATGGATGCAAGGGTGATGCATCTTTGATGCTCTGAACAAGGGTGGCTTGATGATGTTGCCAAATGGGGGAGGCTCAAAGGGGATAAAAGAAAATGAGTAAATAATGATTACTTACGACGAAACTTGACACTGAAGGAAACAATTTCATTAGAAAAATGGTGCCAGAGTGTAAGTGACTCATGTGAAGAGATTTAATTAGAATTGGGGACAAAGTGATACTTCATGGAAAAAATGGCTTTCTAGTGAAGTTTGAAATTACCAAAAACAAATAGAGATCCACTATGGAGCTCAATGAGAGCTTTCCAATGGTGTTGAAAGTTCATCAAACCAAAATATGGGTCGTTGATAATGGTCAAGGAAAAAACTAGGGTTTTTCCTATAAAAGATTTTCTTGCCCCCCAAATCCAATTCATTTGCACATTGAGTTGTTAGAGAATTTAGAGAGGATGAAGAGGCCATAAATCTTTCCAAGTCTATAACAAATAAACTAACTGTTAGAATTCAGATCTTGTAATTTCAGGTAAGTGGCCTAACCTTAATCATTATTTCCAGTCAATTAAGTTCTTAGATTATGGCTTCATAGCACTTAGGGAAACCTTGGAACTTCCTCATGGCCGGAATACACTTGTTGGGAATTTTTCTATTCTTTGGGGTGTAGGAAAGAGGCTAAAAAGTGTGCCTAACATAGTTCTATGAGAAAAAATTACGCACTATTCTTGAGGGAAAGACAATACTGGGGGTTTCCAAGAAGCTGAAGCTAAGGTCTGAAAATTCATTTGATGACTCTGATCTGATAAAATATGATGGTGTTTGGCGGAGTTAAAGATGGTATGGTGAGAACATGACTTTGATGATCTGTGCACTGAGATTAAGGGGAATTAGGTTGTCAAAGGGGCTCTTGCGCGATATGGGTTTCTCAAGTTCTTGGAGAACCCATTAATAAGGGTGGGTGAGGCACTTGTATCTTGAATTGTGAGATAATGAGACCCAAATCACAAGTTCTTTGTGATACATGGGCAAAGGATTGAGATCACAATCTAGGACTTATGCTTTTTGACAAGGTTTCCACCCTTGTGGTGGTGGGAGAGATTCATCTAGTTTTACCTCATGGGACCTGATGCTCAGGTAGAGGACAAAACCATTCAAATACATGACTTAGAGAGGCTTGAGACATGAGCTACAACCATAGTAGTGGTGAGGATCTTAGGTAGTCATGGCTTCCACCACATTTTTAGAGGGAATATGATGCTAGTGGAGAGTGTACTGGGAGGGACCTACTATGGGTGGGACCAAATGTTGTTGATGCATTTTAAATGTTAGTTGGGTCTATGTTGGCAGCGATCCAATGCTAGCTATTCATTTGGGACAATTTTATGCTCATTATTCTTTAAGAAGATCCATTCCATCACACCACATGTACAAATTTGTGATGGGGGCCAACAAGAGCCCAAGATGTGCCATTGGTGGCAGCTACTATGACGAGATGGGGGGTGAGTCAGATGGGTGTTTAGACCTAAGTTCTTTGGTCATTGGGATTAGATGCCATTATTCATAGATGACTATCCATAAAATAGAATGAACTTTGAGGAGGATCCTGATATACCACTTCCATAAGGACAAGCTTGTGGAACAAAAGGTAAAATATAGTTTCGATAATTTGGTTTAATGTATAATTTAGAAAATATATGTATGTGGTACTGATTTTTCAAAATTGTGGCATGTAGATATAACACCAGTGAAACTGACATGATATGTGTTGTGATTTGTAATGCTTAGGGATACAAATCAGAGAGGATCGACATCACAACAGAGGCCATATAGTGATGCATTACTGGAGGTTATCTGTCGTAGGTTTGACTTCCTATGGACTGGGGTGACAGAGTGTGTTTGGCATGAGTAGGAAAACTAGTATACCAATGCTTGTAATAGTCTTCCCTTTGAGTGGCGAGCTATCATGAGGAACATAACAATGATTAGTCAGGCAATCTGAGACTTATGAGCTAAGGGAGTAGCCCCATTGGCACAGGTCTCACCAGATGATAGTATTATGAAACCTGCTCACAAAAAGATAGAAAAGAAAGATAAACAGCTTAGAAATAAGCCTCTTCGAGGGGGAAACCTCCTTTACATTACACAAATGAATAATTCTTGGATGATACAAATGATAAGACCTCTTTTCTATATATAGGAGTCCAAGGGGTCATAATATAATCAGAGCCAACATAAAAATAATAATGTAAGGGCACAATAATAACAATAATGGGTTTCTATGGGGCACAATAATAACTATATGGGGACTACATGGGCACAACGATATAATAAGGGAGTTGTACTAATAACAATAAGGGGTTACACTAGTAGTATAGGGACCTAACATGCCCCTCTCCTTCAAAAAGTGTTGTCCTCAATGCTTGAGTAGTT
>APFE030614215.1:28162-54776 GCA_000404065.3 Pinus taeda
TAACAAAGCCCTTTTTCTCTTTTTTCTTCCAATTGTTGTGGTGTCAACCTTGTAGGTTGTGGAAGGCTAGGAGAAAAAGCACTTCCATATTTGTAGTTGTGAAGTGTAGACTTCCTTGTTTCCATAATTTTCCTTTCCACTTTTCTTGCCAACCTAAATTCCGTCTCTAATGAATTAGGTTCCCAAAGACGAACCTCATGTTGAATGTTATCCTTTAAAGTCCCTATGGAGACATCAATCCTCTGCTTCTCTGGAATATCATTTTCTTTTATCTTCAATTTTTGAAAGTCCTCAATGTGATTTTCCATTGATCACTTTTGTTTGAGATTTATCAATTGGCTAAAGAAGGTGTTTCTCTTGGTATCCTCATAATGTGCTATCATTTCCTCCGTGAAAATTGACCACGTGACAAGTGGTTTATGAGAACAAAGCCCTTTATATCATAAAAAATGATTTGGTTCTAAATAATTAGATGCAACATGTACCTTTTATAACAGTGGTATACCATTTAGATCAGAATATTTCTCCATCTCTAGTATCCAATTTACCAGATCCTTGCCATCAAACTTCCTCATCTCGCTTTTTCTTGAATTTAGGAGCTCGATCTTGAAATGACTGTAACTCTGTAATTTCGGATCTTCAAGTTCTAAAATTTCATTCTGTAATATGCCTCTAAATCCTCTTTCTAACTCTACAAGTCTGATTGCAATTGAATTCCCGAAGAAAGATTTATTTCCAATCTTCTACAATGACCTAATTATAGACTAGTTCAGCAGAGTGGACTTGTACGACGTACCATGTGTCACTATTTCAACCTTAGGTTCTAAAAATTATACCCAAACAAAATACAGTCCGTTCTATTTCTGTAACTTCTTACAAAATTTCAATCTGATTCTCAGAGATAAAGTTATGATGATTTTCCCAAGGTGACATGTTTAGGATGTAATTCGGGAGTCTGCAAAAACCCTAACTTCCTTAGATCATATAGCCAAAAATATAGTGAACCAAGATCTGAAATTCGGACCCGAGGTTTAGACTGGTTTCTTCTCAAATGGGTTATCTTTTTAGCTTCTAAAACTTCGTAGACAAAACGGTAGAGAGAAAATTCTACGATGACCTGTTTTAGATGAAATTTTGCAGCTCGCAAAAAACCTAACTTCATTAGATCATATCTCCAAAAATGTAGTGGGACAAGATCTACAATTCGGACCTGGGGTTCAGCACGGTTTTGTCTCAAATGGGTTTTTTTTTTCACTTTTGAAACGTCGCAGAAAAATAGTTATACCCAAAAGGCTACGATGACTTGTTTGGAGTAGTGAAACCCTAGAATCCAAAGCTCTGATACCAAATGTTATGAAACCAACTCACAAAAGTTAGAAAAGAAAGATAAATGCCTTAGAAATAAGCCTCTTCGAGGGAGCAACCTCCTTTCTATATATAGGATTCTAAGGGGTCATAATATAATTAGATCTGACATAACAATAATAATGTAAGGACACAATAATAATAATAGTGGGTTTCTATGGGGCACAATAATAACAATATGGGGACTACATGGGCACAACAATATAATAAGGGGGTTTTATAATAACAATAAGCGGTTACAGTAGTAATTACTATAGGGACCTAACATATAGTGATTAGTTTTATGGGTGTTTGCGCACCCATTTTTGTATATAGCATGTGATGGGCATGTCATATGTAGTTAGAGTATTGGACTTCAAACATTATTTGATGAATATGATGATACATAATATGGTTATGCATATTTTTGTGATGATATGGTTCACCATTTTTTTATGTTATGGATGTCTTCTTGTATTTATGCTCTAAGAACATGAATGAATGAAATGGATTCAAATTCACACATAAAAATCTTAACTCCTAGATATTTTCTAAATAGGTCAGGATTATGTGCATGATAAATGCCATTCCATTGCATAAGGAGTAGAAAGGAATCAAGAAAAACATGAAGGCGAAGGATTTGATGATCAAGTGCATAAGCTAACAAAACTATCACAACATCATATTTAGCCTGATTATTGGTGGAATATATGATGCAAACACCGTTGGAGTGGACTAACAAATGCAAAGGGGTGAAAATGGTCCAAGTTGTTGAGGCTAGATTTTGGGAGAAGTGACTCGCACCATCAGTGTAATTGATATATGGTGTGGATGATAGGTCCATCTGAAAGGTGCAAGAAGAGAATGAATGTAATGATGGGGGATACAAGATATGTAAATGTAGAAAAGAAAAAAGAGCATTCATTTCAATGGGAAATCCTATGGGTAGAATTTCTTCAGGTAGAGTGCATTGCGAGGGTTAGGAATAATTTCTCCTTTTGGAAACTCTAAAAGGTATGCCCCCTTTTCCAAACACTTAAGAATGATATAAGGATTGTGCCATAATGTTTAAAATTTCCCATGCCCTAGGACATTGTGAGTATAGCCACAAACAAGAACAAGGTCACCTTCATGAAAGGTATGAGGGTGGACTTTACAGTCATACTAAGCTTTGGTGTGATTTTTGTCGCCTTGATGGTTTGGAAGGCAACACGATGATTTTCACTGGTGCACTCAAGAATCATGAGTCTTTGTTCTAATGTTTAGGTGTCTACGAGGAGTTGAACAGTAAGGTCACAAGGAGGGGATTTCACACTCAATCAGTAAGACTGCCTCCTATGCATGGACAAGGTGGAAATGAGTGAACCAAGTGGAAATTTTGGTAGAAGTGCTATATGCCCACAAAAATGGAAAGAGTATAAGATGTTAGTTGGTCTTGTGCTTATTCACCGTCCGTTGAAGCATATTTTTAAGGATTTTATTGACAATTTCAATTTTTCCATTATCTTGAGGGTAATAAGATGATGAATATTGGTGTTCAAAACCCAACAGTGAGGATACCTCACGCTAGATCTCATATTCAAAGTGTTGGCCATGGTTAGAAAGAAACGTTTTTGGAACCAAAATCGATCGATAACATGGTTAACGAATAACAAGGTTGTAGTAGTTGCAGTGTTATTTAATGTAGGCATGGCTTCACCCATTTGGTGAAATAGTTAACTGCCACAATAGTATACTTATCGTTATTAGCTGATGGAGGATGGAACTCCATAATGTCAATGGCCCACTTAAAGAAAGTATTGACTGCGATGGTAGGATGGAGTGGAGTAGTGGAGCTCGAACCTTTGGGGTGTATAAATGACATTTGGGACAATGTTTAAATTCCTTAATGCAATGACTAAAGAGAGAAGGCTAAATGTATTTGGCACACATGATTTTTTGTGTAGTGATCATTCTAGAGAGATGACCACCACAAGTGCCACCATGATAGGAATTGAGCACTTCCTCAACTTGAGCATCGGTGAGACAATGACGAAGGACAAGGTCAACACCGTGACAATAGAGATCATCACCAATCAGAAGAGAATGAAGGGCTTGGTGTTAAATACGTCATCAATCGTAATGATTTATATGGGGGATGAATTTATACGTTTTTAAATAGGTGAGGATATCACCATACCAAGGATCATCTGAGTTTTTGCGAACATATGTTCATCAAGACGATCATCATTTACCAATGGATTGGGTGCCCAATAGAAATATTTTATTATATAAGGGAAAATAAATTCAAACCAGCCAAATATCTTTATTTAGAAAGTAGTTGAAGTAATTAACAAACAAAAATGATTTATTAATCACTTTGTGAGAATTAATAAAGAAGTGATTATTAAATAGTGGTTTAATAATTATCTCAAGGTGATTAAGTTAAAATTGATGAGAAATAATTATCAAATGATAATTTAATAACTATTTCTAGAGAATATTAAACAAATAATGATTTATTTAATTATTCACATAAGTATTTTTTAATTTTAATGAGAAATAATGTAGAAAAATGTTTTACTAAATTCTTTCCTATAGTGAAAGTGGATTTTACAATCGTAAATTTAATCCTACATGGTTTTTTTCGATCAACCTAGTAGGAAATGGCTAGGTGACCATTTTTTGGGTGCCCCCACACACACACATTGACATTTAATGAAGCGAGGAGGGGATTGAATCCTTAAGGACAAGAGAAAGGGACCTTAGGAAGGAAGGTCTCAAGCCATGTTAACCAAAAGGAACTAGCATGAAGACCATATACTAGGTAGAAGGAGGTTCAAACATTTGATGGAGGGCATAGTTGTGACTCGATAGAAAACAATTTTTGTCTAGCGATAAGGTGGCATGTAAGGAGACCAAAAAGCCTATATGTTTGGAAGGGGGGAGTTTCACCCTTATACGGTAATTTTTCTGTGTGTATGTGTGTGCATATATTTAGTAAGATATGAAAAAGGAAACATATATATATATATTATATATATATATATATATATATATTTATATATTATATATGATATGTATAGTATATGTATATGTATATGTATATGTATATGTCTATGTGTGTGTGTGTTGTGTTTCATACATTGGTAAGCTATGAAAAAGGGAACATATATATAATATTTATATATATATATATATTTATATATTAACATAATGTCAGTATGAGTGTGTTGGAAACCCCCATAGGGTGACCAAATGGTCACCCACATGGGTGCCATGTGGAAGTACCTATTAGGATGGCATATTGCATTAATAAAACCTTGACAGCATATAACTTTTATCTCTCGAGTTTCAATTAAGGAAAAATTATATGTTTGCAAAGACGTCTTGATTATATGAATAAAACGGTGTCATTCATTTTGAGTTTTGGAAGAGTGAAAGTGATTGAAAAATATTAACCCCATTTCTATGATAGGACACTTGAGGTCGAGTAGAAAAAGTAACCATATCCTTACATATCTAGTGTGGTATAGGGGTGGTAAGGGGGCTTGTTACACACTCTCTCTCTCTCTTCCTCCATCCCTACCTCTCTCTCTCTCTCTATCTTAACACAAATATTTATGCCTCTCTTCCTCTGTTTGTCTCTCACCCTCCGTTAACATTATTCTCTCTCCCCCCTTTCCATGCCTCTCATTCTCTTTATCTCTCTATATCTCTACACTCTCTCTCTCTCTACCTCATCTCTCTCCCCCCTGTCACTCCCTCTCATTCTCTTTGGTACTCACTCTCTCCTCTCTCTATCTCTCTCTCTCTCTCTTCCCCCCCTCTCTCCCTTCCCCTTCTTTTACTTGCCACTCTCTCTCCCCTCCCCCTGTTCTCCCTCTACTTCTCACTCTCTCACCCTCTGATTTATACCCGCACTCTCTCCTTCCCCATCTCTCCATCTAACCCCTCTCTGACATCCCACACATCTGTCCTTCTCCCATTCTCTCACTTCTTCTAACCCAAAACCCCCCTTTTCCTCCTCCCTCTCTCCTTAACCACTCATCCTTCTCCCTCCCCCATATCTCTATCCCCCTTTCTCCTCTATATACAACCCCGCTCTCTCTCTAAGCCCCTCTTTCTAACACCCCACTATCTCTCTAACTCTTACTCACTAACCTCCCTGACTCTCTTTCTCTGTCCCCATTTTCCCAACTACACACTCTCTCTCTAACCCCAACACTTTGTTTAAACCCAACACACTCTCTAGCCTCATCCCCCCCTTCTATCCCTCCATCCCTCCCTCCATTCTCATTCAATCTCTTCATCATGAACCCCACCCTCCCCCTCTCTCCCCCTCATTATTTCTCTCTAACCTCCCCCCATTATCTTTATAACTCCCCCACTCTCTCTCTAACCCATCATTCTCTCTCTTTAGCTCACTTTCATCCCCAACCTCATCTCAATCTCCCTCACCATACCAACCCTCTCTCTCTCTTTCTAAGCCTACTCTCTCTCCATGCTATATCTCCCTACTTTCTCTCTCTCTCTCTCTCTCTCTTCCCCATTTATGTCCCTACTCTCTCTCCCCTCATTCTCCCTATCTCCCTTCTATGTTTTCTTAGTATACTTCTCTCTCTTCCCCCCATCCCTACTCAAACCTCCCTCTCCCTGCCCCTTCTCGCCTTCATTTTGTCTCTCTAGCCTTGTATTCTTGTCTCTCTCTCACTCCCCACTCTCTCTCACTAACCCCAAAAATCCCTATCTCACCCCCTACTCTCTCTATCAAACCCCTACTCTATGTACCCCTCTTCTCTCTTTCTGTCCGCTCACACACACACTCTCTCTAATGTCCCCCAACACGCTCTCTCAAATCCTCCTACTCTCTCTCAAATATACCCTGTTTTCCCTACTTCCCTCTCTTCCCCACCTTCATTCTTCCCCACACTCCCACCTTAACCCCCACATTTTTTTCCTTTTTTTTTCTTTTTCCCCTCCTTTTTCTATCTCTCTCCCCTCACTTCTCTCTCTCTCACCCCCCACTCTCTCTCAAGCCCCCACCACTTTCTTTGTAACCCTTTGCTCTCCCTCTTTCTAACTCCCTGTCATTCTCTCACCCCTCTCTCTCTCCCCAACCCCCTCTATCTTTTTCCCCCACTCTCTTTCTCTCCTTCTATCCCTTTCTCCCACCTCTTTCTCTCCCCTTGTGAACTCTCTCATTATATACATCTCTCACTCCCCCCATACTTTCTCTTATCCTCTCTCATACTCTCCCTCTATTTCACTCTCCCATATTCCCCCTATTTCTTTCCTACGCTCTCGCACTCATATTCACCCCCCCACTCTCTCTCTCCTTCCCATATCTTCTCCTCTCTCCCATTTCTCTCTCTCTCTCCTTCGCTATATTTCCTTCCACAATCTTCCCCCCCTCCCCCCCTCTCTCTTTCTCCCTCTTAATATCGTTCTCTCTCACTCTTTCACTCCCGCTTCACTTTCTCTCCCTTCTCTACTCCTCTCTCTCCTCCTCTCTCCCTATCTATTCATGCCTCCTCTCATTCTTTCTCTCTCTTAGCCCACTCCCTTTCTATCTCCCACTTCCCCCAATTCTCTCTTCAACCAAGCCCCATTCTCTATTTTCCCAACTATAAAACCCTCTATGTCCCCCTTTTCTCGCTTCCCCCAACCTCTACCCTAGTCTCCCTCCTACTTCCATTTTTCTCCCTTCTTCTCTATCTAAAACCCCTCCCCATAGTCTCTCCAACTCCCTGCCACTCTCTCTCTCTCGCTCAATATTTAACCACTTGCCACTCTATATTCACCCTCTCTTTGAATTTCACTCTATCTCCCTCCTTTTCTTTGGCTTCCTCTATTCTCTAACCCTCTATCCCTCCCTACATATACAAACACCTCTCCCTCCCTTTCTTTGGCTTCCTCTATTATCTAACCCCTCTTCCTCCCTCCTTCTCCATCCCTCCCTCTTTCTCCATTTTACCCTCTAACCTCCGCCACCCTTACCCTCCCTCCCTCTCCCTCTTCCCCCCTCTAATCCCACCACTTTTTCTCCCTTCATCCCTCTTCTTCTCTCCTTCCATTCCCTTCTCTCTCCCTCCCTCTTGATACCTATTTCTCTCCCTCAAGACACTATTCATGAACATTCAAAATAAAAACACCAACTCTTAAAAAGATCCACCTACATATATACATAATTATTCAAAATTAATATAATAATTTACATTATATTAACAAAAAATATATAATGTTACAACTCTATATTATAATACAATTGAATTAAACAATTAACATACACATTAACAAAACATGATAATATAATTTAATATTCAAATATAATTAAATAAAAAACACACATCATATTATAGAAAATGCAATGACGATATTGAAATCCCATGTTGAAATATAATGAGATCATATACACACTTAAGCACTATAATATAATCCTATATTAAAATGTCTTTAAATCAAATTCATAAGAAAACAAATATAATTAAATTTCTTGAAAATGCGATGAAATTTCAATTCATACTTTAAGTAATACTAATTAGAAATTGCCCCTAAATATGCAAAGCTACACCGAAGGAATAGTAGATGTAGGAAGATCATGTTGAAAAACTAAATGACTAAATACAAAATTTCTTATTTCTAATAGAATAAATATTAGATAAAGATTATTTGAAAAAAATATGAGAAAAATCTATTACGAAGAGTCACCTTCTACTTCAGTGTTTGCTTACTTGCTTGCTTACTTGCTGATAGAAAGTTGTCATTGCGACATGTAGTTATGCCCATAGGAAGATGACTAATGGAAAACTATGAAGGTAAATAGCTAAAATACCACATAATTTATAAGTAGTCTCCCAATGTAACAACCCAGATCAGAAATCCATATAACAAAGTTAATAAAGGAAAAATAATACCAATGTCATGGGACAGGTATGGGAGAAAGAGTCTCTCGAATGTTTTGACCCTTCGAATATTATTTTTTTTACAATGGTTTTATTGGAGTGAAATGTGAGAATTATTAAAATTTTCCAAATTTAGTCTAAAGACAAAGGGTGATCACAACACATTCTCTATAGCAAAATCTTTACTCATCTAGATGTTGTAATTGCTAAAATTGATGTAATATCATCTTTGTTTATTTAGGTAGATTGACAAGAATATCATGGTCATGCCTTATTGGCAAACACCCAATTGTGGTTGTCATCTACATGATGTATTACAATTAAAGAAACGATCTCTAAATCCCAAGGCTTCGGTTGTGCTGAGAGTGTTAAAAATCATTATATGGATATTTGAGAAATTGGGCTCACTATATTTGGTCCCAAGGAAGGACATGGCAACAATTGAGATGATTCATGATCACTTCTATCAATCCTACGTTCCCAAATGAGACATGAACATCTATTAATAGATGACTAGATGTTAATAGAAAAAAACATCAAGGGACTCTACAATAGGGGAAAGAAAGATGTCACTCACATGCATCTTTCACAAACAAAAAAATAATTATAATAATAAATATATCATTGGCCAGTCACAAACACAATTTCTCAAAATGGTAATGTGATGGAAATGCTTACCTATTGTAAATGTTTTTCCACAATGTAATGGCATAGTTGTAAGTGGATTTTCCAATGCTTGAAATATAACACTAATGGCGTAGATATACGTATCTTAAGGAATTTTGGTGATGAGCATAATGTTGGCATTATGATACATGTGTTGTACTTGATGGAAACCCAGTTATAGCAGAACAACTCACTTGTATATGGTAACTAGATGAATCTACATAACTAGATGAATCTACAGGAGAGATATCAGATGTGATAGAATGCATGGTAGTTCAAAGGAATCATTCCAAAAAGTAATATGGAAAATTACAGTGTAACAGGTTTATTCAGAAGTAACAGGACATTGGTATAGAAGAACATGAAGATGGAACTTAGGTCTATTGATCATAATAAAGAAGGTAAAGGAAAAGGTTGATGTAAAGCAGTTTAACAATTATACGTAGGTCCACTTAGTCAAAACATCATATACACGCTAGTCCATAGAACAAAATGAGTGTATACGTATACACGCACTTTCACAAGAGGAAAATCTCATACATGTTGGAAAACCAAGGTATTTTGGTCCAAGATATTGATCCAAGGTATTTGGTCTGAGGTATTGACCCTAGGTATTTTGTCCAAGGTATTGGTCCTAAGTGGTTTTGGTCCAAGGTATTGAGAAAGGCCTAAAACTATATAAGGAGGAGAAGATCATTAGGCCAAGGTGTGCAAGTATTGAATATCTTATGAAGTGTTAGATCAAATATGCAGGTTATGGGTTTTTGATGCTTTGCTTGATTTGAACTAAGGATGAACCCTAATGGTTGATGGGGGATGAGATCTAATGATGGATAAGGATCATGAGACCTAAAATGAATTATTATTATATGGTTTGATCATGGATAATCTAGATTTGAATGCTAGCGCATGATTTACATTGTAAATGTTCTGATCTCGATATGTTTGAAGTCCGGAGGTGCAACAAAGTTATGAAGTAGGTATTTGTAGATCTGTACGCTGGTTCGCTTTGGTGAAGGTGCGTATACACGTTGGTTCAACTCTTTTAAGTAGCGTATGTAGAGGAAAAGCTTGATGTTCAGGGATGATTTCTATCAAATCAATATTGCTATTTTGTTGTTGTTTCACTGTTGTCTGTCAATGAAGTCTTCTTAGATCCGAAAAGTAAAACTAAATGCATAAAGAGTTTGTGTTTCATTGATTAATTAATTGAGAAAGAAGGGTGATTGTTGTTGCTATCTAATTAGAACTCTGTGATATGAAAGTAGATCTTCAAAATGTCACTGATTGGTACAGTGTGTGGTTCAGAGGTTTTATGATTCAGTATCTTTAGAGGTATATGCAAGTTGGGCAAAAGGAAGTAGCGTATACATGCATGTTTGCTTCACTAAAGGAGCATATACATTTTGACACATGCCTTTTGAGGTTACAACTAGTTCTGGTTATCAATGCAATGTTCTGGGTTCAGATCTGTGTATTGGTTACAATGATCTATCTATCCCGGTTGATTAATTGAATTTGATTAAGTTTGAATGAATGGTTGTTTTAACTGTGTCAGAGGTTCAGTGATTGTTTGATTCAGTTGTGTCAGAGGTTCAAAGGCTTTAGTGATTGATTGTTTCAGTTATATTAGTTCGATGATTGGGTTTCAGTGATATCAGAGGTTGATGATTGGGTTTCAGTTATATCATAGATTGATTGGGTATTTGATTAATTGATAATATAAGTGAGAAGAAGCGATCTTTGTCGCTGCCTATGTAAAGCTCTGTAAGTTGACAGTAGAGATTCAATATATTGCTGGTTGGTACAAACTTGATTCAAAAGTTTATGTTTATAGTAGTTTTTGAAGATATACATAGGTTTGATTAACGGAAGTAGTGTATACATGCAGTTTGGGTTCAACCAAGTAGCGTATACATTCTAATGCATGATTTTTGAGGTTACAACTAGTTCTGAATGATGATGCAGGGTTTTTGGGTTCAACACACCATTCTGGTGTCAGTGATCTGATTGTTCATATTAATTGAATGTTGGTTGATGTAGTTTTAAGTTTTAAAAAGTTTTTGATGGGTCCAGTATGAAAATTAGATGAAACGTGGCCTTCAAATTTTGGTGTTGTGATCTAGGAGTATCCAGTTTGAAAATTCATGAAACATGGTCCCTGGAAGAAGAAAGAAGGTTGTAGCCTTCTATAGGTCAACACCTATGTACTAGTAAACATATTGGCTAGTACAAGAGCTAGGGGGTTGCAACTCCCTTCTAGTAGAAGCTGGAAAATGAGAGAAGATTGTAGCCTTTTGCAAGTGGGTGCCTACGTACTAGTATGAGTCTGCACCAATACAATATTGTAAACAAATTTTCTTATTATTAAAAGAAGATAGAGACGACAACAACAAGTGGTTTTCATCCTCATTGGGTGTCCACCTTAAATCTTGGTGTTCATGTGTGTTGCTTATGCGTGATGGTATATTCTATTATTACTGCACATGGTTACTATTTAATTTTTAATAAAGTACTGATGCACTGATTAAAGATCAACATATGATGAATTAATTGAATCCTAAGTTCACTAGATATACGCTGGTTACCTTAAGAAAAATTGTGTGCACATGCGAGTTCCCTTCATTGAGGTAGCATATATAAATCTGATTATGGAAATGAAAAAGTTATTGTTTGTAAATACTAATTCACTCCCCCTCTTAGTATTATTTCCAATAATTGGTATTAAAGCAGGTCCTTTGGCAGAAGCTTGATCGCTTGAAGGATATCCGTAGAAATAATGGCAAAGAAGCTAAAGAAGAAAGCACCTCAAAAGAAGAAGACATCCCAAAGGAACTATGACAGTGGGAGAGATAATTGGGGATTATGTGGAAGAAACTCTTTAGATTCAGAATCACCTTAGAATGAAGATGAACAAGCAAAAGAACTATCAGGTATGAATTTTTTCTCCTCTGGTGATACATTTCTCTATTCATTTGAAGATAATGAAAGTGATAGTGAAACAATTGAATTTGCTCTTATGGGTGAAAGAGAAAGAAATAAAATAGAAGCATAATTTAAAAGGCTCATAGATATAATTAGAGATCAAGAAGATATAATTGACAAAAGGGAATGTTCCTACAAAGAAGAAGTTACCAGATTAAAATATTAGTTGGAGGAAGGAAACAAGGTAACGAAGCAGTACAAGGAAAAGGAAGATCAATGCCAAAAAATGCAGGATGAAGTGACATCATTAAGAAATGAAGTGAGTGAAAAGAGTACAACAATCAAGAAACTTAAAGATAGATCCAGTTACTATGAAAGTCTTGAAGCTAAGATCCTCTCTCTAAAATAATATCTTGAAAAATCAAATAAGCAGAATGAAGAACTACTCCAAGCATTTAAAGAACAAGAAAATGAAGTTCTCGAATTAAGGCAACAAGTGGAAGAAGGAAGAAAAGATGAAGAAATCATGAAGAAGTAGTATCTGGAAAAGGAAGTGTAATATCAGGTTGAGGTAAATATCCTAAAAGGTAAATTAGAAGAAAAGGATAAACTTTTACGATTTCAAGATAGTACTAAGATTTTGGATGATATTCTTAGTAGTTAAAGGTCTCCTACCATCAAATATGGTCTTAGTTTTCATGAAATTGTTAAAGGGGAATCTAGCTCACAAACTGAAGCAAAAAACTCTAGTGAAAAATGTGAAATGCTCAATAAGGAGATAAGACGTCAACCCCATCAACAACTAAGGAAACAGAGTCTTCAAACAAAATCATTTACTTCTAACTATGGAAGTGATAATTCGTTCTTTCCTCTGATGAATAATTTTGAATGTTTTATATGTCATAATTTTGGAAATGTTGCAGCAAGATGCAGAAGTAGAATGGTTCAAGCTAATAACCATCACATAGAAACATCATCAACTTTCAGGTACTTCAAGGGATCTTGTTTTTCTTGCAATATGTTTGGTCACAAAGCCATTGACTGCTATAGAAAGAATATGAAACATGCAAGATGCTATGCTTGTAACAAGTTTGGACATATAGCAAAGGAATGCAGGAGAAAATTTCTAGTGCCATACCAAAAGGAGAAAACATCATCACACTCAAAGATATGGAAGAAGAAGGAAGTACAATCAGAAAAATGTGGCATGGAACAATATACAAACATAACAGACTCATGGGAAGTTGAAAGTGTGAAACTTCAGTGTTCTAAATCTCATATGAAAGTTTCATGAAGATAATTCGTGTATATACGCGAGTTCGAAGCTGCATAGTCATGTATATGTTGGTTTGAGGACGAAGCTGCATAGTCATGTATATGTTGGTTTGAGGAAAAACCAATGGGACAGACTCAGGAAAAAGGGTCGATATGGTTTAGTCAATTATCTTCTCTATTTGATGATGGTTACAATCTGCTGATGATATGTGGAAATGTGTTGGTCCTCATAAGCTGTTAAAATGTTGATGTATATCTGATTTATGATGTTGTCTTAATGATTCTCACTGATATTTGCAATGATCAGATCTGATAATGAAAAGTTGGCACAAGTTCAAGGGAAGCATATTCTTATAATAATGCATTGTTGGCATTATGTTTAGAAGTCTTTGGTACCTAATGATTCTTATCAATGATGATGTTTATGTAGCTAAAGTGTTTAAATGATACATCATGCTATGTTACAGTTATGAGTTGACCATGATGAAATCTTAGATGATACTTGTATTGCTTGGGGTTACATAGTTGTTATTCCGATCAGATTTATGGATGATTGTGGATGACTTTTTGATGATACATATAGTACATATATGTTGCTTACATGGTGATCTTCATAAGGACAAGGAGAAGTACAAAGCTTGAGTACACAACTTCATTATTTGATGATGAGCCACTCATCTCTTTTATGTCAGTGTCATCATGCCTTCAAAGATGCATAAAATTCATATGGTGTAGCTATGATGCAGTATTCCTATAGTTCTTGGCTCTCACATCATTGAGGATTGTTGTTGTTGATGGTGTCAAGAAAGCTTGACAAATGACTATGAGCTCATGGTTTGATAGATGCATATTGCTATCTATTTGATGGATACACATTATGCTGGATACATGGATGATTACTTAAGTTGCATATTGATAAATATTGTTGGTTGGCCAAGAGAATGGTGTTATTACAGGTCTCATGAAGACATGAATATTCAAATACATGGCTTACCTAGTAACATAATGATGATGCCTTCTTACTTTATGATGATAGGTTTGATACTCACATATGTTGATTAGCATGGTTACTGCTTATCAGATGGGGGATGTTCCCTAGTGATGATACATGGTTGATATATTGAAGGTTCTTGCGCAAAGATAATGCAGTTCTTGATTATGATGTTATGATTATAGATGATGACTATGGTGTTTTCACATATGATATGATGTGAATGAGTTTGTGTTGATTCATGGAAGGTTATGATAAGGCTCTTTCTACTAAGGAAGTGAAGCAAGTTGATCTTGATGAGATCAAGAGGATGAGTTGATATCTATATATGACATACTTTATCACAGGTTGATGATATTTACTTTGTCATGGACATATATAGGGTGCGGGTCTGGATGTTGCTGACAGATGCTATATAGTTGTTGATGACTATTGTGGTCTTGTTTAGAACTTTGGTCTTTGTTATAAAGGTCATGTATATCACTCGATGAAAAGGTCATATAAAGGCCCATGACCTAATAATATGTCTCTACCTGTCATAGTCTTTTAATGAGTCCTTTTGGTCATATGATGTAATTTATACCCCCACTATGCATGGGAAGGATGATGTAATAATTTCTATATTTGGTATATCCCCACATGGTTGGGAGACTAATGTATATATGAGTCATTGGTGATAGGAAGGTCATACTCACATAGTTGAGTTATAGAGTCATGATATTTTTTTTTAAATATATTTGCAGACTTTGCATGTGCTCAGGGGGAGCATGGACAGTTAGTGCATCACAACATGTACAACGATATCAGAACATGAACAAAGAGGGAGTCTAATCAAAGAATTCAGCATGTGCCTAGGGGGAGCATGATCAATGTTTATATTCAGTTGTCTAGATATGACATTCTTCATATCAAAGGAGGAGAATATCTTGGTCCACCCTTTGCCCTTGATGTCAAAGGGGGAGAGTATTTTGGTGTTTCTTGTTATCTCTAACAACTTGCAGTAATCAACACCAACATGGTTGCCATCAAGTCCAAAGGGGGAGATTTTTGGCATTATGATACATGTGTTGTACTTCATGGCAACCCACTTATAGCATAACAACTCACCTGTATATGGTAACTAGATGAATCTACATAACTAGATGAATCTACAGGAGAGATATCAGATGTGCCAGAATGCATGGCAGTTCAAAGGAATCATTTCAGAAGTAATATAGAAAATCATAGTGTAACAGGTCTATTCAGAAGTAACAGGACATTGGTACAAAAGAACAGGAACATGGAACTTAGGTCTAATGATCAAAATAAAGAAGGTAAAGGAAAAGGTTGATGTAAAGTAGTTTAATAAGTATACGCAGGTCCACTTAGTCAAAACAACATATACACGCTAGTCCACAGAACAAAAGAGCATATATGTATACACGCACTTTCACAAGAGGCAAAGCGCATACATGTTGGAAAACCAAGGTATTGATCCAACATATTTGGTCTGAGGTATTGACCCTAGGTATTTGGTCCAAGGTATTGGGCCTAAGTGGTTTTGGTCCAAGGTATTGAGAAAGGTCTAAAACTATATAAGGAGGAGAAGATCATTAGGCTAAGGTGTGCAAGTATTGAATATCTTATGAAGTGTTAGATCAAATATGAAGGTTATGGGTTTCTAATGCTTTGCTTGATCTGAGCTAAGGATGAACCTTAGTGGTTGATGGGGGATGAGATCTAATGATGGATAAGGATCATGAGACCTAAAATGAATTATTATTATATGGTTTGATCATGGATAGTCTAGATATGAATGCTAACACATGATTTACATTGTAAATGTTCTGATCTAGGTATGTCTGAAGTCCGAAGGTGCAACAAAGTTATGAAGTAAATATTTGCAGATTTGTACGTTGGTTCACTTTGGTGAAGGTGTGTATACACACTGGTTCAATTCTTCCAAGTAGCGTATGCAAAAGAAAAGCTTGATGTTCAGGGATGACTGATCTATCAGATCAATACTGTTGTTTTGCTACTTTTTTACTGTTGTCTGCCAATGAAGTCTTCTTAGATCTAAAAAATAAAACTGAACGCATAAAGATTTTGTTTTTCATTGATTAATTAATTGAGAAAGAAGAGTGATCCTTGTTTCTATCTAATTAGAACTCTGTAATATGACAATATATCTTCAGAATGTCACTGATTGGTACAGTTTGTGGTTGAGAGGTTTTATGATTCAATATCTTTAGAGGTATACGCAGGTTGGGAAAAAGGAAGTAGCGTATACATGCATGTTTGCTTCATTAAAGGAGTGTACACATTCTGACACATGCCTTTTGAGGTTATAGTTAGTTCTGCTTGTTGATGCAGTGTTCTGGGTTCAAATATATGTACTAGTTACAGTGATCTGTCTATCCCAGTTGATTGGTTGAATTTGATTAAGTTTGAATGAATGGTTATTTTAGCTGTGTCATAGGTTCAATGGTTGTTTGGTTCAGTTGCATCAGAGGTTCAAAGGCTTCAGTGATTGATTGTTTCAGTTATATCAGTTCGATGATTGGGTTTTAGTTATATCAGATATTGATGATTGGGTTTCGGTTATATCAGAGATTGATTGGGCATTTGATTATATAAGTGAGAAGAAGTGATCTCTGTTGTTGCCTATGTAAAGCTCTGTAAGTTGACAGTAGAGATTCAATATATTGTTGGTTTGTACAGACTTGATTCAAAATTTTATGTTTATAGTAGTTTTTGAAGATATATGTAGGTCTGATTAATGGAAGTAGCATATAGACACAGTTTGGGTTCAACCAAGTAGCGTATACACTCTAATGCATGAATTTTGAGGTTACAACGGGTTTTGAATGATGATCGAGGATTCTGGGTTCAACACAATGTTCTGGCATAAGTGATCCAATTGTTCATATTAACTGAATGTTGGTTGATGCAGTTTTAAATTTTAAAAAGTTTTTGATGGGTCCAATATGAAAATTGGATGAAACGTGGCTTTTAGATTTTGGTGTTGTGATCCAAGAGTATCGAGTCTGAAAATTCATGAAATTTGGTCCTTGGAAGAAGAAAGTAGGTCATAGCCTTCTATAGGTTGATGCCTACATACTAGTAAACATATTGGCTAGTACAAGAGCTAGGGGGTTGTAGCTCCCTTCCAGTAGAAGCTAGAAAACGAGAGAAGGTTGTAGCCTTCTACAAGTGGGTGCATGCGTACTGGTATGAGTATGCACCAATACAATAATGTAAACATATTGTATTATTATTAAAGGAAGACAAAGATGATAGCAGTAGGTGGTTTTCATCGACATTGGGTTTCCACCTTAAATCTTGGCGTTCATGTGTGTCGCTTATGTGTGATGGTTTATTCTGTTATTACTGCACATGGTTATTGTTTAATGTTTAACAAAGTACTGATGCACTGATTAAATATCAACATATGATGAATTAAATGAATCATAAGTTCACTGGATATACGTTGGTCACCTTAAGAACAAATGTGTGCACATGCGAGTTCCCTTCACTGAAGTAGCATATATAAATCTGATTATGGAAATGAAAAAGTTATTGTTTGTAAATACTGATTCACCCCCCCTCTTAGTATTATTTCCAACACACACCCGTGTCAAAGAAAAGTTGTAGTATGCCTTAACACTATGTAAAATTAAATAGGGTGTCGTGTTAGCATGTAAAATGTGAAAATATTAATTATTATTTTAAAATTCTATATTTAAAATTAAACAGAGTGTAAGAGTTAGAGTATTTTTTATTACAAAATTTTGTGTGCATATAAAGTTTTAGTAAAAATGAATATTTGTTTGTCATCATTACGTTGAATGTAATTAATTAAATTTATTTATTTATTTGTATTTTATAAATAGAAAATTATAATTATTTTTGTTATTAAAAGTTTTTTTTTGAAATTATGTAAATGATTTTGAATTCTAAAATTTAATTATTAACTTATTTTTTGCTCTATTCTTATGGAGATGATCTTCCCAAATATTAATTATGAGTTAAGCCTTCGATAATTCCTTTCTATATCAAATATTAAACTACCCAAAACATGTAATCGCACTTTATTTCATTATCACCACTCACTTTCAACTTCATCATGAATGTTGAATGATTCTTCGGTCATAAACTTTTCCATTGCCAACGTTGAATTCTATTATCATTTAACCTTTCTTTTTAAAATATAATTGAGTCGTAACTTTATAATTCATGTTGTGTGGTCTATTTTTTCTGCACTAATAACATCAATTTTTTTTATTTATTTTTTAACTACTTGATCCCTTATTGTTTTATTCGTGTGTGTTTTTTTTTAATAGGGAGCACTTTCTGAATCTATTTTCTTTAAACTTTTAACTTCAACAAAATGAAATGAAACATATCATCTAAAGATTGTGAAAACATCTAACTAAATGTTAAAATAACGCTGAGTAAATTATTTAAATTGCATCTTGTAACAACCCTAGTGAAAATTTCATGTAATAAAAGTTAATAAAGGAAAAATAAGGCCATCGTTAAGGGACATTTATTCCAAGTTGAATGTTGGGAAAGGATATTCTAGTGGGCATCACTAGATGTGTGTTTTTTATAAGGATAATTGGCAAAGGCTAAGGTAAATGGATTAAAAAGAAAAGGGCTTTTTAGCACATTTATTAATGAAAATAAAGGAAAATAGAATAAAATTAAGGTGAAAGGTCACAGGTTGCATGTGAGGAGGAAAATGAAGGAAAATAATGAAAAATGAAGAAATTAGAGGCCTCATTAATAAAAATATTCTAAGGATCAGTAGGAAATATTTTTCTAATATTTTGTTAGTTCATGTTTCGAGCTCTCTCATTATTCTCTCTCTCTCTCTCACTCTTGGTCACTTAGAGCTTTCTTGGAGAAATATAGCTTTGGATCAAGGAAGGAAAAGTAAGGAAAGGAAATTAAGGATGGAGGAAGAAAAGTAGGGTAAAGTAGCTTCAATAGGAATACTTGTAGGTAACCTTTTTCATGTGTAATTTCCTAGATGGTATGGACATGCATGTCTTTTCATGTTTGTGTATGGTTCTCTTTCTATTGGTGGCATGGTTTTGACGGGTTATTACAGTGGTTTTTAGCCTAGCCTTGCCTTTTTACAGATGCCATGGTATGTTGGGATGTTTATCTTAGTTTTGAGCTTTGCTTGCCGAATGGATTTCGAAATCTAGGGTGAAGGGGGTCTTAAGGTTCATTCCCGAAGGCCTAGGAATCCCTTGACCAGTTTTGGTAGGATACACGGTAAAGAATGAGGGAGAAGTTGTGGTTTAGGGCCTAGTGATCTAGGTTTGGAGTGCACTAAAGTCTGAGAGATTAGTCTCAATTTAGGGCCTAGTGATCCAAGATTGGATTGCGTAAATCTAGAGAGACAAGGAGATGGAAAATTCCTCAAGGATAGTGATGGATTCGGGATGGCATTCCGTGTTCGGTTTGGTTGTGATCAAAGAATTGGTTTTGGTGTGATCATGGTTTGGTACGGGCAGAGGTGGTCTAACCTTTGGATTTCCTTGGTTTTTCTTGGATTGGTTTTTATATGAGATCCCATATTCATGCTTTGAATATGGCATGGGGGTGACTGGATGAAAGAGAGATTTGGTTCACCCATGTTTATGGTCAGTTAGTACATGGAAGTATCGAACTTGGTCTGATTTTCCCATGATTAATAAAAGCTAAGTTCTCTTAATTTTTTACTTGTTTATATTTGGATTTAATGGTTGTCATCTCTCTAATATCTATATGGTTTAATGTTGGTTATAGGCATGGTTATGTGAATGGTTCATGTCATGGTTATTTCATGCATTTACTTGTAATTGTTAAATGGATGGATGAAATACCTAATTGATGGTATGATAGTTCAATGGAGAAGGAGGTGATCCTTCTGGTTATGTTTCATAAGTCCTTTCATTCATTTATGCTCTTTCTTGTATCCTAGACCTTTAGGTTGCATTGTTTCCAAGTGTTTGACAAGATGTTAGTCTTGGTTGGGGATGCTCAGGCCTAGTCCTAAGGTTTATTTTTTATTTATTAGAATTTTTATCATGTCTTTGATGGATTCTGAAGGATGTAGCAAGTTTTGGGCAAAGGTTGCTATAAGGATTAATGAAGGGGTGGTTGTGGATGAAATATCATCTCAGATCTAGATTAGAACCTACACATATACAAGACAAAGCGTAATCCTACAACATATACACCTTGATAATCAAAACATTAATATAAATGAAGATGAAAGCAAGCATGCATCTAAGCTACTTATTAATTACGGAATCAAATCAACATGTAAATAAGCATGACATCGACGCCATCAAGTAGAAAACATAGAAACATAAATATATTATTAGATAGAAGAAGAATGATTACAACCATATTGGCAAGATCAAGCTTTCTCTAGTCCTACAAATCTTCTCTCTGTCTCTCTCAACTTCTTGGCAGTATAACAATACTAAATCTCTTGCAAAGTTTCGACAACCATTGGAACCGTTTCACAATTACCAAGCCTCCAATATATAGATAATGAGACACTCATCCTTGCCAACTATTTCATGAGTTCCATTGAGGAAAAATATAGGATGTTTCCTCACTTTATTTCACTTCCGTTTTGATGAGACTTTGTTAGAAATAACAATGTCCTTAGTTAGGATAGGGGTAAATGTTTCCTTCTTTTCAAGCCGACATTTGAGTGAAAAGCGGAGTGTCGGTCAGTCAACACACACTTTGACCTCTAAAATCTCACAAATATTCACTAACACTGCCCTTTAGGAAAAAGAGATTGTTAATATAGGGACTAACACCCCTGGCTAATAGATGGAGAGCACTATAAGTCTTCTTGTCTGTTTTTGGGGTGCGTTACCTTGGAAAATAGGCCTATGATTTTGGTCTAGTCTTTAGCCAATGTGTCTTTCTACTATGAGCTGATGAGGAGGTCATTTTCCTGTATAATGGATGCCCCTTAAAGTGTGAGGTGAGAGATGAAGATGATGATAGAAATATTTTATAAATAATGTAGGAAAAAAGAGAGAGGATCAGAGCTTTGGGACTACAGGAGACCTGAAACAAACCACATATGTCAAAAAACATAAGATCCAGCCTTGAGTCGGGAATTCCCATGCTCAGTAATTGTGTCAGAGTGATTTCCCAAAAACAGATTTTACGATCATGTCCACCGATAAGAACAATGTGGAACTATGTCATAATATGATCAAACTGATGAGTTGTCTCCGAAAATAGTATACACAACTTGGGAGAGGAAACAAGGCTAAGTGATGTAGGCCTCTACCCAAGGTCTTGGTCATTTTTTATCTAAACAATAGATTTTTGCACATGTGAATAAAGAAGTTGAAGTCAAACATATGAGAAATCGTTTGATTATGAGTCAATTATGGAAAATGTTAATAGACGGAAGGATGGCCACCGATAAGGATGATGGTCTCCAAGATTCCCAATACAATATAGAGAGTGTGAGAAGGATGTTGTTGATGAACATTTGTTGAATCATTCAACTTGGGGACAATGATGAAAACCCGTAATTGCACACAAGGTAACCTATAATTGATGATTGAAACTTCCAGGGTACTGATATGTTTCTAGATTTGCTCCCTAGATAGAGTGTTGAAGTTGATATGAAGAGATCTATCAAAAGGTAGGTAGTAACGTATTCTACATTAGTTGACATGATACGGGACAAGAATGATTTGTTTTGGAGATAAATTTTGATCCATGGGTCAAATAGTTGGAGGGAACTTTTCAAGTATATGATGGATGGTCGATACAGGAAGCAGATGATAAATGGGTCCCTTGAACAACATAAGGCATGAAACAAAGGTTTACCAGGAAGATTTAGACTCATGAACACTAAAGAGTGTTAGGATACAAGGATGGAGGAACATCAGAGTATGAAGGCTAAACTCATATGATGGTAAGGTTCAATGAGAGGCTGACAAAAAGGGGTTTACTGAGGGAGTGCCATGTCCAAGGGATAGATTGCTACCAAAAAATCCTTCCGAATACAGATATTGAGTCACTTGTTTGTCCAAATTTTCCCCATCTGATTATGTTTAATGATTCCAAAAGGGTAAACTTGGTGTTATTTTCATATTTAGAGAGTCTGAAAAGATCTTTAAGAGCAACTCCAGGGGGTCCCTTTGTCATGGTTGATAACTAGATGCAACAAAGGTTTAATAGTATACTTGTCATAGTTCATTTTTCGTAAGTTAGTATACCAGGTCTGGATAAAGTGATAAACCTATTCTCAATAAATGTTTGCTTCATTTTGTTACAAGTATGAGGGGACAGAGTAAACCTGATATTATTTGTGGAATTTTAATGAGTCAGATGAAGAAAAAATAAACAGATCTTCATAAAATTTTAACGAGTTAGATGAAGAAAACTCGATATGTCTTTTTTAGTTTAAAGAGAGAGGAAAAAGAGATAAAAGAACTACTTAGATATTCTTCGTACGAGTTTTAAGAGCTCAAAGAAGATATTTTAGGGATTTTTTCAGTTCAAAAGCAAGAAAATGTCCCAAAAATAAAATACTCATATCTTCTTCATAGGAGTTTTATGAGCCCGAAGAAGTTAAATTTGGGATTTCTACTTTCAAGAGTGATAAAGGGTCCCGAAACAGACAGTTCCCATCCAGAGTGAAACTTGGTCAATTCTACAAAGAGACACTAAAACATCATCATAGCATAAGTAATTTTGATAGCATATCAATATGGCACATGTTTAAAATATAGGAATGAAAAAATCAATTTTGATGACTAGCTAGAGTGAGTCATACCTCTAAAGTGACTATAATAAGGGTTAGCGGCCCTCATTTTCACTGTTTTGAGTTCTGTGAGAGTGCTCTGAAAAGAAAAAGAAGTAAGACTTTCCCAAGTGATTACGAGAAATCTAGACTACCATTCGATGTGCCGTTAGTTCCAAGTATATTTCCTAATCCTTAGATTTCATTTTAATACCTTTTTTAGCCAATTTCCGAGATAATTTTTAAGGTTTGGGCAAACCCTAGGTGGCTTGGCCAGCTAATGTGATCACTTAGGTTAGGGGTCACACTAAATGCCCTTATTGTGAAAGGCAGGGGCATTAACACACCCTGTGGACTCTCGAGGGCCGCGTTAATAGCCAAGCGCAAGGCAAAACAAGGTTTCTTGCATTCCCAGGGCTTTTAGCCAGTAAAAGACTAAGTCAAGGTTGTTTTTGTGTAGGAATTAAGCATGAGAAATGAGTCTATCGAGGGAAAGAACCCATGATGCTAGGGAACTACAAATGTTAAATGATCCAACTTTCTTAACAACTTTTAAAAGATGTAAACTATTGAAATATTCCAGACTAGACCTCATGAAGGGTTACGAGGATATACTTAGTTGGATTACTGAATAGTGGGATGAACGACAAGGTGTGTTCCGGATCGAGCATCATGAGTTATCAATCGAAAGAGACAACATTTACTTCCTTATTGGTTTATCGTGCTGAGGTGCATAAGTAAATGTGATAGGAGAGAGAGTGGATCCAAGAACCACCTTGGAATTGGTCCAAACACACTATAGACCAAGTAATGGGCTAGTGAGAAATGAGGTTCCCATTGAGAAGATCAAAACTAGGCCGATGAGGGCCATTTTATCGATAACCATCCACTTCGCAGGGTCCAAGAGCTAGCACATAGTTACAAAGGCCAAATTTATACTAGAACTAGGCTTCTTACAACCATGTGTATTCAATTAGTGTGAGGGAATCCTTCGTCAAGTGAAAGTAGAGTTGAAAACTTGTAAGACTCAAACACAAAGGGAGTTTGGATACGATACCTTGATTGTGTCCTTTCTTCTTGAGAGAGCACGCATGATGAGGCCATGTATGATTCTGGGCATAGCCTATCCCATGGAGCTGAGACAAGAGTGATGGGCTTCCCTAGAACCTCGTACCAGAGGGGGGCCGATTAGACACTTCTTTGAGTGGCTCAGTGGCTAGATCTTGATGATTGATGATTATGATTATGCAAGCATGGATTATACAGGGGATCCAGAACTGATATTTCCACCTGGCACTTAGTGGGGGCCATAGGTAAAAGGATTGATTAAAGTACCAAAAAGTATTTTTGGGCTTTTGAAATTTATGCAATGATTTTGTTTATGGGTGAAACAGTATTGACATGAAATGTTTGCTTGACACAAATGTGGCACCAATACATCCTGCACCTATGCCCCACCATGCTAGGTGGGGTGATTAGCTACTTGGGGGTTCCACAGCAGTAGGTGCGACAACCTTCGAAGAGGGAGATGACATACATAGTCTCCGTGAGGTTTCCAGGAACCGCGAAGGGTTTAGCATGGGTGTGATGCGTCTTCCCATGAGTGAGATACCGACTCATATGCAACGACACACAGTGGGTGTGACAGAGCAATTTCTGTTTCCTCTTAGGAGGTTATCTAGAGAAGTCATTAGTTATCATGAGCAGCAAGCTTAGTAGGCATAGGGTATAGCCAACAAGTGTCATAGCAAGGCTTAGTAGAGAAATTTTGTACTTTAACACAACCAAGTTTTGGTATTTTTATATGTAAAAAATTGGACTATATATATATATATATAATATATCTATATATATATATATATATGTATATCTATAATACTCTATATATATATTTATATAATATATATATAATATATATTATATTAATATATATATTAATATTTTATATTATATTATATGATATATATATTATATAATATATATATATATATATAATATTATACAAATTTTTTTGGTGATTCATGGCATATATGCTTGTTTTGATTTTTTGTAAATTTTTCAACTATGGAAAACTTTACATTCATACATGTAACTATAAAGAATGGGACAGATGCCAATCCAATATATAATTTTCCAATGAGTTGTTGGGTTGTGTTATATTCTTTCCACATAGTTAACAGGGGGTTCGAGGGGTACCCGTAAACCCACTTTATGGGGTCCGGGGCAGCACCCCAGAAAATTTTGGTTTTGGACCCTATGTTAGGTTGGGCGGACCCACCTTTGGTTTTGTGCATGATTTTCGCACATTTTTTTTGGACGCGATGGTTTTTTGGTCCATGTTATTGGATGCAATGGTTTTTTGGTCCATGGTATTGGACGTGATGGTTTTTGGGTACATGGTATTGGATGCTTCGACATGTATAAATATGTATTGTAACATTGAAAGGAATATAATGAAAAATCAAGCTGGTAGTCCCGGTTTTGGGATCCAGGGGAAATTTCTGTGTATATGTGTTTTATGTGTTATGCTCTCGCATTTTTATTTTTCTGTGATTTAGAATTTGTATGCAGGTAATTTCTGTACGGGGTTAAAACCTACATTTGGTATCAGAGCTGTTTTGGCTTCAAGGGGACGCCTTTGTTGCTGAGGGGTTTCGCTCGGGCCTGTGGTAGACCCTGTTCAGTGGGAGATCTGCGAGATCGATTCTGGTGGTGAAAGAAGATGGTGAGCAGGGGAAAGATAGAGATTGAGAAGTTCATTGGTCAGAGTTTTGAGTTGTGGAAACTCAAGATGGAGGATCTGTTGGTGGATAAAGATCAGTGGATCGCGGTAGATCCGGGTACTAAACCAACGGGAGTGACCGATGAAGAATGGCAGAAGTTGGATCAGAAGGCAAAGAGCACAATACGATTGTGTGTCTCAGATTCAGTATTGTTGAATGTATCAGGGGAAGCTACGGCGAAGGCTTTATGGACAAGTTAGGGACTTTGTAACAATTCTAAAGTGCTATGGTGAACTAAACTGTTCCTGTTAGTATGGCAGCGGAAAAAAGTTGTATACTCGAAGGAATGAAATATGGAGACTCGGTGACATAGCATCCTGGGATGCAAATTTAACATACTGTGAATGGTCATGATTATCATCTGTTGATTATTAAAATAATTCCAAGATAGAAAGTGCATCAAGTAATTATTGAGTGTATCTATACCAGATTTACGTAGGGATAGTCTGTTATTGATAGGTAGGCAATGCAACTGCTTTGCATTTTGGATAATGAAATAGTCTAAGAGCCAATTGCTGACTGAGGAGGATGATATAGACGAAAAATATGGTGAGAGACCAGAAGGTGATGCCTTGGTCTGTACGAGTGACAGAGTCCATAAATAGAAACAAAAATAAGTCATCGCAGTGGGGAGACCTAAATCTAGAGGTGAAAGATCTAATAAATCTTCACAGAAAAATATAAAGGTTGGTGTGCTGGAAATGTGGAAAGGAAGGGCACTTCAAAAGGGAGTGTAAATCTAAAGTTCCTGATAAAGGAAAGGGTTTTGATGATGCTCCTTCTGCAGAGGCGAAAACCACCTCAGATGAAGGTGGGGATGTGTACTTGGCTTCTCAAGTACACATGTAGATCATGAGGCATGGTTGATTGACTCAGGTGCATCCTTTCACTTCACTCCCCATAGAGAGTGGTTCTGCGAGTTTGAGAAATACGATGGTGGTGATGTCTTCTTAGGAGATGATAGGAAGGCTAGAATCAT
>APFE030614225.1:0-12445 GCA_000404065.3 Pinus taeda
GTAATGTTTTTTTGCCCAATTCTAGGCTCGTGTATGGACTCTCTCGATCATTTTTTCATTTTATGGAATGTTGTCAATATGTTTATATTTGGGGGTTTAGGCCCTATAGTTTGTACATAGCAAGCTTTTCTTTTTTGAGCTTAGTTTTTTTTTCTTATGTGGAACCTAAGGTTTAAATATTTTTCTGAAATGTATAGAAAAATTCCATCTAAAATAATCTTTATGCTAGTCCTTTTGGTTTTATCTTTATTTTTTATCAAATGGTTGACAACTATTTTCTTAGTCTATATCTATGAAATGTGTTTTTGCATATGCAAAATGTAATTTCTTTATTCTCTGATGAATAAATTATACTTCTTTTTCTAGGAAAAAAAACATTGATGAAAATTACCCTTCCCATTTATTTCAACTAAGTTAAGGCCCTCTATGTCAATCAAGTTGTAAATGTTTTCAACACCATCAACAAGTTTGAAATGGTGACTAGTTATTATGCCATGACACTCAATCCTCAATAATAAACTTTTTCTTATATCATCCTAAACCTTCATCACTGTCACTCCCTCCATCTCTAGAGCTACTTATGATAAAAGGTGGTGGTTTCCTTGAAGAGAGACTCTATTCATAGTGATAGAGGGAGGACTATAACATGGATGATGTTTCATTGTACCTTGTTTCTATATTAAAATATTGACTTTGAAGAAGTGCATTAGATAGATGTAAAGCTATGAGAACTTATTTAAGGTTGTTTCCACATGAGAGCAAGTTTAGATCAACCTATCCACAATTGTTCATAAGAATATATAGGCATCAAGAAACATGACAAAAATCATGTTGATAAGAGGAATACAACATTACCATGGAAAACAAGAAAATGTGAGTGTGATAACGTTGTTATTATAGTCATTAAAACAATAAAAAGAATAAACCACAAATATAAAAGCAAATATAAAATAGATGAAATAAAGAATAAAATATAATTAAAAGAAAAGACCCTAATCCAAGAATACAATTAAAAAAGAAAAAAGTAACAAAGTAAATGCCTCAAAAAATTTCAAAACAAATTTCGGAAGGCCTTTTATATAACCGTAATTGAATAACACATTTAAAAAATAGATATGAATAATTAAAAAATGACAAAGCAAGTATACCAAAGAGAAAAAATCTAAGGTAAATTTTATAAACCTTCTGTATGTACAACCACAGTTGAAAAACACAAACAATCATGTGGATAAACAATCAATTTCTTGTAAAATAAATTAAATTTGAATTATATAATCTACCAGATAAATGCCTAGGGGGGCGACGAAATTATGAGATAAAACATTAAAATCTATTTATAATATTCAGAAAATTATTTCAAATATAAACAAAAAATATATTTAAATCCTTGAATCAAATTATATAGTAAAATCGATTTTAATATAATACAATTACAATAACATCTAAAATTATATCACTCTATTACTCAAAAAAATAAATAGAAAAAAAAAAAAAAATGGGATAAACATTCAGACAATAATATATTAATATAAACATTTAAGCAATGATATATTAAAAATCAGTTATTATGATACTACTATATATATCAGCTTATCAATGTTGGTTTGGAACTTTGACTTATAATATTACCATATTTACACTTTCCAAGGTTTCCACTATGAGAAACTAAATTTATTACGATATTTACAGTTTAGATATGGAATCAATTTAATTTTTGGGATATGACAGTTTTCAACCTTTGAGATCCAAGACTTGGATTTTGCGGCGTGTATGCAGTTTTTGCAAATAAGCAATCGAGGCTGCATGATTTACATAATTTTTCTCGCTAAGCCACTCGATGTTGATGATTGATGGGAAGCTCATTTCTTTTTTTCAGACGAAAAATCAGATGTTTTATATATATATAGGAATGCTGTACATAAAACTCTTTGCAGAAAATATGAGTCAAAACCGAGAGGCGGATCATCATTGAAACAATGATTTTGTTGCCGAGATCAGTTGCCTAATATAAAAGTTCATATGTGATGCAAGGATGGCCGGTTGGTGGTTACAGATGGGGCGTCGGTTGTGGAGGTTAGAACAGATCAAAATTACAGCATAAACCCAGAATATCTTGCCTGTGTTAAAACTCTTAAAACATAAGGCCCGAGCATGAGCAAACTAGCATAGAAGGGTGCTAAATCCCCAGAGCGTCCATGAGGGACGTGACTCCAAGGGGAATGGAAGCAGTGGGCTTCCGATTGCTGGAGAAGGTTGAGTCGTTCCGCCACAGCCAAATGTACCAGCGAGCTGTTAAGAACAGAGAGCGCCTGGGGGCGAATTGAGAGCTCCACCAAACAAAACCTTCCTGTACAGAATTGAATACATTATGAGGAAAATCCATGAGGGAGGCAAGATCATGCCATATCTGAAGGGTTACATGGCATTTGAAAAACATGTGGAGGTTTGTCTCCTCCGCTGATTTGCAGAAAGCACATTGGCCTGGGCCCTGCCATCCCTTGTTCTGTAAGACCTCCCAGGTAAGGTTTCGGTTCCAGAATAGAAGCCAGGCAAATAAGATCATCTTGACAGGGCAGGTTGATTTCCAGAAAGAGGGAGGGAAAAGCGGCTCGCCTGGAGGAGCTAGAGAGATGGACAAGGATGAATAAAGATCTTTGACCCGAACAGGAAGAGGCGATTGAGGCAGACACCATATAAGAGAGTCTTTGTGCTCTGTCCGTTTGAAAGCCATACTCTGCAGAGCGATGCGCGTGGATTCCCAAATAGAGCTGATCTGAGGGGGCAAGGAGAGGTCCCCCGCTTCCTTCCAAACAGGCGTGAGGTTGTTCCAGGATTTGATGAGACGGTCCCAGGTGAATAAGCCCCTCAAGTGAAGAAAGTCAATCAGAAACGGATGGGGGAAGGATGGCAGACCATTTCGGATGAGGTCGTTGCCAAGAAACACATTTGCTCCCGAGTGAATTGACCAGCGGAAATTTTTTAAGAGGAAGGTTTTGTTCTTACAGAAACTGAGCCATATTGCTGATCCGCGCTTGATCCCCAAGGAATTCCTTCTGTACCAGAATTCTATGCCTTTTCCTTTGAGATATTTCCTGTTGATGAAGACGCTCCATGGACCATTGCCGTATATACCCCGAATATAGGATTTACACAATAGCGCATTGCCCATCTTGCGCATGTCCAGAATGCCCCAGCCGCCTGTTTTCTTTGGACGCGTGAGGGAGTCCAGCTTGACTAAGTGTAGCTTGGATTGGAAGGTTTTCCCTCCCCACAGGAAATTAGCTACGAGTGCCTTCATTTTGGATATGATTTTAGCTGGGAGGTAGAAGAGGTGAGACCAGTAAATGGCCAGCTGAGCCAGAACCGTTTGAATCAGGGTTAGTCTACCTGCTAGAGATAAGAGTCTTGATTCCCAGCCCGATATTCTGTTATAGAGGCGATCCAAAAGCCAATTCCAGTCACCTGTCTTGTATCCCATCGGCTTCAGGGTAAAGCCCAGGTATTTCATGCCCAAATCAATTGGGGCTGCTTCGATGCCGAAAAGGTCAGCAATCCAGGATGCCGTGCCCTGATCTGTTTCGTTATGATAGAGCTTGGATTTTCTTTTGTTTATGCAAATACCGGAGGCCGACTGAAACCTTTGAAAAAACTGTAGGATACATCGCCAAGAATCCTTTTGCTGCATGGCGAAGACAAGGATGTCGTCTACGAAGATGTTGTGAGAGAGGTGGAGATCCTTAGCAATTTTAATAGGGCAGATATCATGCGCTGAAGAGGCTCGGTTTATATGAGTGCTAAGAGAATTCATGACTAATATAAACAGCAGCGGGGAGAGCGGGCAGCCTTGACGGAGGCCCCTTTCTGCAGTGAAGAAAGGTGAGGGGGATCCATTTATAATAACAGAGAAGTTTGTGTTCTCAACACATGCCATGACCCATTCGATGCCCATTTTTCTGAGGCCGATTTTCGCCAGTAGGATCCTTAAAAGACCCCAGTCGACACAATCGAAAGCTTTTTTCAGGTCCACCTTAAGAATGGCCGCCTTTCTTTTAATGGATCGAAGGGAGAAAAGGCATTCTTGGGTCATCGCCACCGCGTCCCAGATGTTCCGTCCTTTTAAGAAGGCGTGTTGTTCCTTGTCGATATAGCGATTGAGGATCGGCTTGAGCCTTTCCGCGATGATCTTTGTGACAATTTTAAACATGGTGTTGCAAAGGGCAATCGGCCGATAGTCCTGTAAGGAAACAGAGGCGTCCTTCTTGGGGATGAGAGCTATGAGCGTTGAGGAGATAGCAGGGTGGATGTTGCCAGACATTCGAGAAGCCTCTATCATTCGCAGGAGGTCCGATTTAAAAAGCTCATAGAAGTGCTGGAAAAATTCGATGGGCCACCCATCAGGCCCCGGGCTTCTGTCCTTCTTTGATGCCTTCATGGCCGCTTGAAGTTCGTCCTCCGAAACAGGTTTTATGAAGTCCTGGTAAGCCGTTTCATCGAACATAACCGGCATGTGTTCTGCTGCCCAAAGCATATCAGAAGCGCTACTTTGATTTCTGCTGTATTGAGCCTGAAAGACTCTGGTAGCTTCTCTAGAGATGGCCTCTTGTGTGAAGTGGAAACCGCCCCTGCCGTCTTCAATTTTCCATATGGTGTTTTTTGTTTTTCTGGCATTCGCGAAGGCATGAAAAAACTTTGTGTTGCGGTCCCCCTCCTTGAGCCAGAGGGCTCTGCTTTTGAGCCGCCATGTGTTTTCTTGCTTTATTAAGAGCTGATGTTTCCGTTTTTCCAGGTCCCATATAGCTCTTTTTTTGCTGAGCGGCATCGAGTGTAAAGAGGTCATAGAGATGGCGTCCAATTCCTGTTGAATTTTCGTGAGCTCTTGCTTGTCCTGTTTGACTTTTTTGTATTGCCAGTCCTTTGAGATAATTTTGAGTCTATGAATTTTTTCGCGGAAGGTGAGGAAGGACGTCCCCTCGGCTCCTTTCAGATCTTTCCAGCAGTTTGTAATGACCTCGATGAAAGCAGGATCCTCAAGAAAGGTCCTATTAAATTTGAAATAATATTCCTTCCTGTTCTGAGTGGGGCGCCATTCCAGGATGATGGGCTTATGGTCGGACAGAAACTCGTTTGCTGTGGAAGATGCCGGCATTCCCCAGTGTTCAATGACGTTAGCTTTGATGAGAAAGCGGTCTATTCTCTTCGCTATGTATGCCGTTCCCATCCTTCCATTCTCCCAGGTCAGCATTAGTTTTTCTGGAAGGACGTCCACTATATTCCTGTTGAGAAGCTCCATTTTAATCTTGTCCGATAGGGGATCCTTCTTCCTGCATGAGCCCCAACACTCATCAGAGGAGAGAGTGAAGTTCAGGTCGCCGGCAATCAGCAAGGATTCCTCGTCTAAGATGTCAGATGAAAACAGCGAGTCCCAGAAGGGAGCCCGATCCCTGCATGGAGCATAAATATTAAGAAGATTTAGAACCCTGTCATTTCCCCTGATTTTTGGCCGAGATCATAATATGGAAAGACGCATAACAATATTCAATTTAATAAAATTCAACATGCACTGGTTTTCCCAAATCTGTGCGACATTACGATGTGCAGAAGATTTTAGATTTTATTACGTATTTATGTTCTTATGGGTTATGTAATAGTTTTGATGTCGGAATTTTATATCACAATTAAAAAAATAAACTATGGGGAGTTTTTATAAATGTAAAAGTTTTTACATTTATAAAATATATTATATGTGTGAATTTTATATCACAATAAAATATTTCTAGGAAAAAATGGGATCTATTTAAACTCATGTTAAATCTGTATTTAAAATAGATCTATGTTAATTCTATCTCATTAAAATACTTATTACAATAATCTTGAACTTTATATTCAAATTTACATTCTTGATATTATGACTAATTGCAACATCCTAGCATTCTATATACTAACTCAAACTGATTATAAGTAACTGTATTTTGTAATATATTATAAGTAACTGTATTTTGTAATATATGATTATTTTATCAAGAAATATTTAATAAATATTTGATATTGTATTATTTTCCACAATTTTATCTACATCATTACATTAATTTAATTTCAAATCGGTCTTTTATAATATTTAACTAAATCAACAATCAACTCTTAATTTAACTTCAAATCCATCCCTTAGTAAAACACTGATTTCACAAGAATTCATTGTTTTCTTTAAATAATATTATATTATATATTATTAATATATATAATTATTTTGATATTAATCGTGTGATCTGTTTTTAACAATTTTATCTAGTTTTTATGATCTTGATTTCTTTTAATTTCTATTCTTTAATCCATTATGAATCACCTAGAGAAGAAGGACCTAGGCCTTGGCAATGCGTTCCTCCCATTCATACCGTATCCACCCCCATATTCTATGATGTGAATATTTAGTCTTTTCAAAAAAAAAAAAAAAAAAAAAAAAAAACTACTTACCCTCATTGGTGGGGAGTGTGATAATACTTTCAGATATATTCTCCAGCACATTGCAATTCATTCCTGTAAAAATATGCAACACTGATATCATGACTGCCAGAAAATCCAAAGAAGACCGTCTATGAAAAAGGAATAATTAGTAATGTATTGTGAATTAGCCCACTAATCCATGGATCGTTCAAACCATTTGAGAAAATGGTGTTGCTCCCAAAATGTTTTAGCACCTTTCTGATCGACCCATCTGATGAGATGTCATTATGGACAAAACATTTCTAATCAAGCTAAATTTTTGTTGGGTTGTGGGTATATATATAAAGGTTTTTATTACGCTAGATGTTTATTGATTATTTAGTTTTGTAGACTTATATTTAAGGAGGTTAGGTAAGAATTTTTCTTGAACAGTCTCAAATATATTTTCCATGGTTGTGTTTCTTAAGGTTATAAGTGCTCTATGGTTATGTGTCTTTAGGCTATAGGTGTTTTTGTGCAAGTTGTAAATATCTTAATTCTTATTTTATTAAAAATATGTTTTTCTTTCTATGTGTGTGCATATTTGAATTCACTCTGGATGTCTCTTCAATTGGTATGGTCCATTCACATCCATCTCAAGATGCATCAACAAGAAAGAAAAACAATCAAAGATGAAAAGGGGCCTAAATAGATTTACCCATGGAAAATTGAAAGCTTGCAATATTAATGGCACAAAAGAAAATAGAGAAAGACTATGAATGTGAAGCCTAGGAATAAAAATACACAAAATTGTTAACTATAAGTTTATAATTTCTGTTTGTAATAATTCCTAAAGCATAAAAGAGCCAAACAAATGCGATTTCTAGATGGTTTTGTCAAGAAACCTTTCCAAAGTAAGATATCTACATTATTATCATGTTCACAATTGAGTTCTTCAACATCATTTCTACATTTATTAATTTTAATAAAAAATTAAATAGTTTCTAGTGATGTTTTAGATTCGTTTCATTGAGATGGTCAAATTGTACAATAAATAGATTAGATTTTGTTTTTTACTTGAACGCCTAACCCACTTAATGTATTACAAGTATGTGTTCAAGTAACACACCTTGTTGGTGATGGATAGAGTAAAACATAAATGACACTAATAGTTAATTATATACAGACTTCTTACAAATTTTATAAAAGAATTTTGTCTATAAATTGGAATTGTTGACAAATTTCTTTTTAGATTTATAGTATGTTCTTAAAATTGATTTTGTTTGGTAAGAGTTTGATTTCATGGAATGTAAGGAAATAGGTTAATAACCCGAGACTCCAAAGATATTTGGTAAGAGTGAAAGACAAACTCAGATTACTAGTAAGGTAATTCCAAGGCGTGGGTTTTCTTAAATAACCATGATGAGTCAACTTGCATTAATGTGAATTTCACAACTGAATTATAATCATTTTTCACAATATATTAAAAAAAAATAATTGAAAAAAAATATAAAATATTATAAAAAACAATTTACTTAATATAATTTCAAATATATTTTTAACTAAAAAAATCCATACTTATCCAATTTTAATTATTTAAGATTAAAAATATTTTTAAACATCCTAAATTAATTTATACATTAAAAAAAAGTAATTCAATCCCTACGCATCTACAATTTCTTTAAAAAAACTATAATTAATTCCATTAATAACCCAGATCTGAAGAGCCCAGTGGTCATGAATAATATCTTTCAACAAATCTGGTTGAAGCCACAATCACGAAGCTTATGATCGACAGGAATTTTAATTTCAGCCCATTGTTTAAGTAAAATAAAGCCAAGAAAACTACGTCATCTAATTTTTTCAATCCCTGATAATCATCATCCGAAAGCACCTAGGTTTTCTTCTTTAACCACTCAACCCTTTATTAACAAATTAACACAGCTTCAATCCGTGATAATCATCATCTGAAAGCACCTAGGTTTTCTTCTTTAACCACTTTTCAAACCGTTATTAACAAATTAACACAGCGTCAACAATTATACAACTCTACAAATATATATGGTTAGAACCGCAACATTATAATAATAACCATGAAATCCTATAGTTATGAAGATAAAATTATAGTGCAAATAAAGTGTGAGGATTTCAACCTATAATAAACAGGAGATCTTATAATTATGAAGATAAAATTACAGTGCAAGCAAACTGCTCAGATTTCAAAATTAAGTATTGTAAGAGCACTTTGTTCGAATTCCAAAATTTTGTAGTAAACATTCTCAGATTTTGAAATTGTACCCGTTCGGCAGAGATTGGAAATTAAAGTTTATTTGTTAACAAGATCATCATGGACTTATTATAATGTCCGTCCCAATTTGAAATGGAAAGGCGCCAGTACCTAAATAACTTATTAATGACGTTTTAAAAAAAAACCTTAGCCGTCAAAAATAGGTTATGCCCCCTTCCAAACACTTCATGCCCGACGGTATTTTATGCGCAAAATGGCCTCTTATGGGCAAAATGTCCATCAAATTCCAACGTTGACCGCAAACCGGGGCATCCGGATGATAGAGAAGACTGTGATGTGATTTTACATGGGTGTTTGGTGTACGAAGTTGGTACGTCCGCAGCGACCAGTACGACCATGATCAACAAAAATAATTATAAGAGATATTATGGATGTTATAAGGTTTAATATGAGTTTTTTTTAATAAAAACAAAATAATGGTCATATATTTGTTATTATAAATTATATTATTATGTTAATTATAAATATAATATTAGTAAAAAAAAAATATTTATTTGAATCAATTAAATTAAAATATTTAATTTTATTATTTTAATTTTATAGTATTATATTAAAAAAAAATAATATTATTATAAATTATAAATTTAATAAATTAGTAATTTTTTTCCTTTAATTTTAATATTTAAATGAATAATTTTCATGAAAATTATATAAAAATAAGAGAAAAAAATCATAACATAATATTTTATACTCCAAAAAAATAAAATAAAAATATAACAGAAAAAACAAATCAAATGCAAATTATTATATTCCTATCCAACAAAGCCAAACAATTTAAGTCTAAAATATGATTGATTTTGAAATTAGATTTAAGTAATGCATTGTTCTCTCACTTATATTTATATATTAAATTCATTGAGATCAATACATAATGACAGATATACATTACTTATGAACAAATTTAAAAAAAAAAAAAACCAAAATATGTTTTACAGTGATTCTATCTATTTTTTAATTGCAAAACAATATATAAACATATTATTATACTTGCAGTATGTATGGTATAATTCATTAGAGCATGGTATAACTTATTAGTTTTGCTTTTGACTGGGTATTAATTTGTCTTTGACAAAAAAATTATAACGTTTATCCATAGTTTAACATTAGGAATTCAATTTTTGTTATTTTATTATTATTATTTAAATTTATTTATTTGCAATGTGATTGGTTGAGATCTTATTAAGGGTTGTTTAGTATTTTCTATTTCTATTAGTCACTAATTTTTTGTTTTTAGTCTTATTTTCATTTTATTTAACTTTTTGATTTTTTTCTATTATTTCTATTTTCTTTTTTTTTTTGTACGTTAAGACTAACGTAAGTACCCACGGGAGATTTGAACCGGTGACCTATCGCAAGGAGTGCCTTAACAACGCAGCCATTCACCGTCAATCCAAAGCCCCATGGGCTTCTATTATTTCTACTTTCATGAATCATAATTTTTCACAATATTTTCAATTTAAAATAAAACACATACAAATAGATATATTTATTAAATATAAACATATTAATTAATCATATTTTTTAATGTTTTGATGATGAACCATTCAATCCTTACAAAATTTATTTAGTTAATAATTTTTCCGATGAAATTTTTATTTTTATTAAATTTATTTAATTAACTATATTTAAACGGAGAAAAAAAATAATTGCTACTAAATAGGCTTTACTTAAAATATATAATAAATAATAACCCGCATTCAAATTTAAAAAGACAATCCATCGTATAACTTACAAATCAATAAATATCCACTTATAAGATCCCACACAATGATTCATGGTGGTTAATAGATTCGCTAAAATTTTACCTAAAGTAGGTATCGTGAGAACATATGTTTATACCGTATCTATAGAAAGGTGATAGAAATACCTCCGCTATTCATCTATCCTTTATAATTTATTTATTTTTTTTTTTTTTTTTTTAAATTTAGCTTTTATGCTATCGAGGTAGTATAAAGTTTTTTTTTTAATCGCTAATATTTTAAGAACCCTGTAGATAAAGGGAAATAAGATGAGAAATAATAGAAAAGATATTTACATAATTACTTAATGTAAGTGTCGGTCATCTTCTAAAGTTTGAAAATCTTTTAAGATTTTATATAATAATTCTAGAAAAATATGGTATATCAAAGTTTATAGTTATAAATAGGTTGGTAGTTTAATTTTGGTAGTTGAAAGATGTATATAATAATGTAATATTGTAGAAAATAATTAAATAATTAAATAGGTATAGAAAAATAATAAGTTTTATTTTTTTTTTGGGTGCTAGTTTTATTTCAAGTTTACTGAATAAATTATTCATTCAACTATTGGTTTTTGAGGTTAATAAATTGAATATCCTAATTCCTTCTTATTTGAGATTTATCTTTAATTTTAAATAAATAATAATGAACAAAAATAAAATTAGTTTATCATCAAATTAACAAATTAGTGATTAAGAAGAAATGGTCATTATTACCCAAAATATAAAATGAATTTAATTTCCATCTAACTCAATTCACAAATACATAGATATAAGACTTAAATGTTTGATATAAGTTCATGGTAAGACCAAATAATGAAGAATCATAAGAAGAATTAAACTTCAAAATTTCTTATAAACTACAACATAAATGCTATCTTTTACACTAAAATTTATGTTTCCATTTGAAAAAAAATACCAAGTGATTATGATTTTTTCTTTTCCTTTCCATTGATGTATTATTTGTAACTACCATAACAATATTAGTTAACAATATCAAAGAAAGAATTGTTAATCCTCCATATATATACTAAGATAATTTGTCAATTCCTTGACTATCGAGATAATTTGTTAACCAAAGATTCAAAAGCATTTTGTCCATTCCTTTATTTTTTGGAGAAGTAGAAGAGTTTTCCTTATATGGTTGGATTCATGAATCAATGGTGAAAATGTGAAATTGAGAAACACTTTTAGATTATTTATGACATAAATTTGTGATTTTTTTTTTTTATGTTTTATTAACTTCCATTGCTAAAAATTTATATTTTATTTGAGAATTTTGTTTAGTTATCTATCAATTTTCATTTTAATGTGATCATCAATAAGTTGGTTGAAAATATCATTTCGAAGAGGAAACATAGAGGAAGTGCCGAGTTAATGTTCGCATGATTGGGTGTTTCGATTTGGTAGTGATTTCTCATTTCAAGTAAGTTTCAGAAGTCTGGAAATTTTCAATGACACCTATAAAATTATTAATAAATATCATTTCCTCGGGAAAATAAATAAAACTTATATCATTCCACACTAGAATTAGAGTTGAATCTAATGGTAACAAAGGTGTCAGTTAACTCTTAAATTTGGCACGGATTTGACTCCTATGAAGTAGCTATTTCCTGAAAATCACCGATTCGACTTGATAATTTTATCAATAGACCTACATTTTAGTGTATAGTTCTTTTAGCTAAGAGTTGTATAAATATTCGACCGAAAGTTTCCCTTGAGAACAAAATATTCAAAGTGCAAAGTGTGACAAACAAAGTTAATCTTCTGAGAAAATTTCCGTTAAAGGTATTATAAGCATTGTTTTTTATAGGGAAAAAGAGATGATTTTGTTTTTAATGAAAGAAAAGGCCATATTTTATTGTTTTTCTATGAAAACCAAATATTGCTATTTTTTTCTACCCAAAGAAAATATTTATTTTTTTCATAAAGAAAAAGATATTTTGATTTTTTTGAAAGGTACATAAATTGTGTTTTTGTTA
>APFE030614226.1:0-10803 GCA_000404065.3 Pinus taeda
GGTTTAGTAATTCAAGACACACAGAACCGTAAGAACTTGATTTTGCTTGAACAGAGCAAAAGTAGCATACCTTCATATTTGACAGGAAATATGAAGCCTTCTATTATATCTTCTTAATGAAGACCCTAATGAAGGGCCAACGAGATACAAACTGATCAGAATGACTTACCTTAATCGTAGAGGGTACAGGGCTCTGCCCTGCTACTCCTGTGGTCATGATGAAAACACAAGGTTAAAGAATGAATTTGTAAAATTGATAGTAAGAAAGAAAAACAACCTAGGTTAACTAAGAACTCTTGCAGAGCATTTATATGGCAGTGAACCAATGCTTGCCCCATTTGGAAGTAGAGGAGCTTAGTCTCAGAAGGGTTTTCACCCTTAGAAACATTGGGAGAGTGGTATCTGAGATGGCTAGAACAACATTTCTGCACATATGAACCATTCAACACGAATAGTGATTACCTGGTCATCACGAAGCTCTTAGCTCTTTTCTAATGAAGAGCTATATTTTGAACTCTCCATCCCCTGTTCAAAATCTATAGATACATAGGCTAATTTCTCCTTCATGTCTCGAACAATCTCGCGCTCTACAGTGGTGGTGAAGGTGTACCCACCATCTATAAGAATGTAAGAATCTTCATCAATGCATCTGTCAAATCATGCCCAGCAAGGTCTAGTCTGAGTATGACATGAGGCAAAGCGTATCTCTCATAAATTGGGACAGTGTGTGTGACACCATCACCAGAATCCTGCACAATACAAAAGTTGAATATTTTTCGTCTAATACAATACCCTCCACAGGGCCAAGGCCTACATAGTGGCCAACTGTTTCAAGCAAGATATTGGATGATACGAGTCCACTCCCATGTGACATTTTAGAGCGGACATGGATCCTAGAACAGTGTTTCAGAAAACCTAGGGAAGGGCAGTGTTTCATAGAACCAAATGAAGAGGTAAGTTAGGTATAGTTTCAAGATAGACATAGTTTTAGTTATAACGAGAATTTTAATCTAATTGTGGCAAACATTTTAATCGTCTAACATCAAATCAAACGGATCATAACAAGATAGGTAAGGTAAGAGGGGAGTTGATTTCAAAGGGGAACGCCTTATGGCATAAAAATAGACACATTCAGAGGTATTTAAAAAATGGAGATTTTGATGTATTTGCAAGCCAAACTGTCATGTTTGTCACTTTAAACCTAAATCTAAGGAAACAAAACTAGCAAACATGTATTATGGAATTATCACTACCAAAAAAAAAAAAAAAATTTGAAATGAAAAGAATGTGCATGCTCAAAACCATCGAGTAGGACACCACTTAGGACTTTCCTATGTTATCATTTGTCTCTAAATGATGATAATTAGCATTTTGAAGTTTTGAATATTAAGTATGAACTCTAAACATTGGATACAATTAGGGGAACAAACTTAAGAGTTAGGCCCAAAAGGAATCTTATAGGCTTTTGGGGCCAAGATTAACTTCTTGAACCACCACAAACAACCTTTAGAGTGCATCATTTTCCTCTAACTAGGTGTTTCATGGGGTTTGGATGTGGTCAAGGGAGAAAACATGAACATTAGGCCCTAAAGGAATCTTCCAGCCGTCCAAGACCAAGAAAGATGCATTGAATAACATACATGGTCCCCTAAGGGTATGCTGACCTATGGTTGGGGATGTCAGTGCCAGTAGATGATTTTGAGAAACATGTATGTATCCTAGGGTCCCAAAAATGGTACACATACATTCTTTGTTGTGTTAGGCACATGGAGGGCATCATAGGGTGGGCTAACTGGGGCCCCCTTGAATCCCTTGCTTAGATTCAAGGGTGGGAGCACTCAATCAAAACTTTTGATTTGTTTTTGGTTTGTCCTTTTGTCACTTCAAAAGCTTAAAACATAGAATGATGTAATGAGAATATGCATGCACTATTGCTTAGGAAACTATGCTTAAGCATGTATGTGCATTTTAAATAGCATGTGAACTTGTGCTAAGGAATGTGCATGTGCTTATGAAAACTCCAAATTGGCAAGTGTGTGTCTATCATGGCATTTTGGTGAGTGCTAGCGATATAAAATTAGGAGCACATGCAAGGATCTAAGAACACACATGTTCCTTCACACCCCATTATCACTTTCGGACTATCAACTTCATATGAGTTTGGTAAGAATATTAACTCCATAACCTAAACTTATTATCTAAGATTGGAGTTATTAGTCAATAACTTAAGCTTTAAAATCCAATGACCATTTTCACCATTAAAAAAAAGCTTCAAAGTGCTTTGAATCATTCTATTAATGGACATATTTATCTCAATGTTGATTTAAAGATACAAAACTTTATTTACTTCATAAAAACAGGAATTTTATTATTAATAGTTCACATTATAAAAAAATTTAATAATCAAAAGCAAAATTGATTTAAAAAAAGCAAATTAATACACATACTTTTTAAGCAGGTCACAATCATATAATTTTTTAAATTCAATATTAATTAACACTAAAATTTAAATCCTAAACAATATCAAATTTTTGGTTATTTATTATAGAACTTTTACTTGATAATTATAAGTATATTTTTAGATTAAATAAATTAAAATCATAATTAATATATGATTTTTAAATTGTTAATTAAAATATTCAATTATTAAATACAATTTTTTTGGTAATTATGTCAAGTAAGTTTTTTATTAGATGGAATAATTATCTACTCGCTATCAACTAACTATTAAGCTTGGACACCTCTTAAAAGAACGAACTACTCACTATCAAACTTGAAGATTTCTTAAAATGATTTAATTTCTCTATAAATATCTTCCATCCTTAACCCTCCGATCAGATTTGAACCTTAAAACCTGATTGATTTTAAAACCTCAATCATGTTATGTTATTATTGTTCAACAATTTAGATCGATATTAAAGCCCCAATCATTTTATTATTTTTCAACAATTTAAAACACCTTAAAAACTAATATGGTATCATATTTGTAGCCTTACCTTTACGCCGCCACGTCACCTTGGGTGAAAAGCATCACGGTTGTAATATAGAACCATGCTGTGCCTCCTCATGCAACGCAGGTCTGTGCCGCTGTCTCCCGAAGGTGTAACGCGCGATCTTGCCTCCTTTAAGTACCGCTGGTGCTGTAACTGTGCCGCAGGGAGTTGTCTTCACTGAACAAAACTGTGACGAGGAGGAGGCCATTAAATCTCAGAACTTACGTATTAGGATTTCAGAGAGGAGGAAGCCATTAAATCTTAGAACTTATGTTTTAGGATTTCGTGGAGATAACTCAAGCCTGTACACGCGATTCTTCATACATCAAAACTGACCTTTCATAAATATTGTTTTACGCTGTGCAAGGATTCTTTGGACCAGAAAAATGTTTCGTTCCATTGCAGTAAATGTGCAGCTTCCCCAGCCGTATCTCTTCCCTCCCAAATCATAACACAAAAATACTGGGTGCCCACCACTACTTACCACAAAGAACGCCACGATCATGCATCTTCCTTCAAGCGCCTATAAATATCATAAACCTGAATACCGAGGTTTATACACGATGTGACCAAAGCCACAAGTGGAATGGCAAACGCAACGCAATTAGTCGACCCCAAAGAATGGGTGAGTCGGCAGCGGCGAGTGAGATAGAGATTTCCTGCTGAGTTGGCTTGGCTGGATTCTGCACGCTGTTTCATGACGAGAGTGAGTGGTCTAGAGAGGAGATATGATGTGAGGCATGCTGCAGAGTAACGGCCCGGCCCAGCCACCTCCAAACAGATCGAAATGATTAAAACACCCACGCATAGGATCGCTTATCTGTTTTATGTGATCAATCTTTGGCAACACGGTGTGGGGCTCAACACCAGAATTTTTTATAGGTCACATTTGCTGCGACGAGTTTACCCAACGCAAAGCGGTGTTCCAGGAAACTTTAAATCACATATGTGGATCTGCAAAGACTTGTAAATAGATGTGCCGCCAAGGTAAGAAACGCTGGGATTGGAACCAGGTCGTGGTGCTCTTACCTGTCGTGACTCTATGGAGGTAAAGCTGTGTTTTCCTTTCGTTTAATAGAAACATTCTGGTCATTGTTGTTTTCTTTGTGGCTCTGATATTAGAATAATCGAGTGCAGTGCAAAGCAAAATTCATGGCAGAGCGTATCTATTCTATTCGTCTCGAATTCGATCCCTTGACAAAAGCGATCTCAGTTGTAGAAGCGACGAAGATGGGCGCGAGAGAGGAAGGAAGCCCTCGTGTTACCGAAGGAGGAAACCGCTTAGGGTGTAGCCGTTCCTGAACAGAGAGAAGCCGTGGGATGGGCCATGGACGGCCTCCCGGTTAAAACCATGGGAATGTCACGGGGCCGCCTGTGGCACGATCTCAGTGGAATTCGAGCCTTCTCGCTTGCCTTGGCAGGAATGATGAATTTTGTAAGTGCATCTTCTCATCTGGCTTCATTTGATGTGAATTCCTTTATATCGGTAACAGAGCGCGCAATTTGAGCCCTGCTAGATAAATTTCTTCAGTCTTTACAGCATTGATTATATATAATATAATTCTGGATTTTCCTTCAAAGCTTAGAACCTGTACTAGTCTAAGTCTTAATTCTATGGAAACTTGGCAGGAATGATGCATTTTGTAAGTGCATCTTCTCATCTGGCTTCATTTGATGTGAATTCCTTTATATCGGTAACAAAGAGCGCGCAATTTGAGCCCTGCGAGATAAATTTCTTCAGTCTTTACAGCATTGATTAAATATAATATAATTCTGGGTTTTCCTTCAAAATTTAGAACCTGTACTAGCCTAAGTCTTAAATTTATGGAAACTTGGGAGAGTCTAACGTGTAAATTATTAAATTAGACTTTGGAATTAGTTTTAACAGATGTCAATTACGCGCAAATCCCTTTCTGTTGATTAAGAAACTGGTCAATTGATGCCTCTGTTAAAATGTTCAATATTTACAGCAGTTTTTAAAATTAAGCTGTTATTTAACTAGTTTCATCAAGTTTTAGACCTATGTAGGCTGTATTCAGCATCAACTAGTAATTTTACCTCGGCCAGATAAGTTTCTTTATTCTTTATAACAGTGGTAAAGTTTAATTATTCTTTGGAATTACCTGCTAAGTTTAGAACCTATATTAATCTAAATCTTTAGATCCATGGAAGCGTGGGAGGATACACTGTTTAAATCAATAAATCTGACTTTAAATTTGGACTTATTATAAGTTGACCCTAATTTGATGTTCTCTCCTTTCTATTGTTAAAAGAAACAGGTAAAATGACGAAAATGGTAAAAACCTCTTATGATTGGGGAATCCGTCTGGTGCGCTCTCCGGTGGGCTCCTTTATCCACACCCCTCTTACTTTTTTGAGATGGACAGAGGATGCGGTGATCTAGCACAGAAGGACAGTAGAGAGATAATTTTCTCACTGGGTGGTCACGCATGAACACGACACAAAAGAGGGTCACAACGCGACCTCCCTCGTGGGTAGGCATATGACTTAATGGCTAAATCTTAGAACTCATTCTACGTGGATGTACAGGGAATGTATGATGCACGACATGCGTCATATATACTGTATAATAATCGACACGGGAGGATATTTTATGACAGGCCTGTTTCGCTTCTTTGTTGGGCAATCATCTTTATCAGTGAATACTTGTATGTGGCAGAGGCGTGTTCACTGTCATATTCTAAGATACCCTGAAATAGACATACCGATCGCCAATTTTTTATCCCACGAATGCATCTCCTCGTGTTATATAGCTGCAATTCGGAGAGGCCTCTTCGATGCTTCATCCTCTATAGTGCAAATGGACCTCCATATGTTACTTTGTCAATCCAACATTTCCGGCGTTGATGTCACAACTTCTCTGATCGTAAATTATCTCCATCATTTCTGATTTTTATGTTCAGAAAATTTGATGTTTGTGTCCGATAAGTTGCTCGTATTCGCTTTATATCATTTCCTGCTACCGTTTTATACAGAGATCGATCTAATTTGATATGGTTATTTTGCTTACTTGTACATACCTTCATAATCTCAGAAAAATGGATGCACTCGATTCAACTAATGAACATTTCTAGCCAAGAAATGGAAGACCAGTAGGTCGCAAAGGTGAAAGAAGGCTCGATGTTATATAGAAAAGTTAAACACTACCCCAATGGTTGCATGGATTTTGTTCCGCCTACTCCCCTTCGAAAGGTATGCCTTACGGTTCAGTACGTTATTCCATCTCATTTACCATCTCATATATTCATCCAACTATTCAAGATTATTAATCTTCGAATCTATAATAAATTTCAAAATGTGTTCTGGTGTGTTTAAGTTTTAAAATTCATTTAGCTGAATATGTTGTGTTTCTTTGGAACAACACATCATATTGATCCTTGAGGTGAAAAGGTCGAGAGAAGTTGCGACACAACTTAATTCTGCCTACACAGAAGAGGAATTCAAGTTCTATCTAGAGGATTCTGGGAAAGGAGACTACTCTCGCCGCCTATTTTGGTTTCTGCTCAACTTGTCTGCCTACATCATCGTTTTCTCCGAATCTGCTTCGATTTATGTGATTCCTAGTGCTCTACTAGAATGTTCCTCTCACTTTTGGCTTGTGCCCGCTGCTGCATCTCACTCTTGACATGCAGACTCACTGGCATTTCATTGCATATATGTGGTTTCAGTACGGCTAAGACTGGTTTTCCATAGTGGAGAATATTGCACTGATGTTACAATTTATTAATGATTTCGCCATTTCGCAGATCAACTGATGTGAAAATTATATATCTTTTAACTGGGAGATAGTGAATGAAGTAATGGTTGGGAATTGGATAATCCAACGCTTTCCATTAATAGAGGTGTAGAAGGATAATCCAGTACCCCTATGTGTTTTGTGGATCCATTAACTCTAGCGATGTGTCTGTTTACTAACACCTCCAGGTTTTGGTGTAATGGCAATCATGACTCCAACAAGTGGTATCAAAGCCAAAGGTCTCGAGTTCGAAACACACGTGGCTCCCGTTGGTGGGAGATTGTTGGGAATTGAATAATTCAACTCCCTTGTGTGTTTTGTGGATTCATTAACTTTAGCGATTTACCTGTTTACTAATACCTGCAGATTTTGGTGTAACGACAATCGTGACTCCAACCATAATCAAGTGAATGCTTTCTCCATGATTTGTGAGGTATATTAATAGTTTATATGGTAGGTTTTTGGTGTCGTTTTACTTTCTTATTGAGACTTTATGCTAGTTGCCCATTTCGTACCTTATAATTATATTAATAAACAATATATTTTTGTTTCAGATCAATGCTCGCTCATATATTTTTGTTTCAAATCAATGTTCTGTGATATATTTTTGTTTCAGACCAGTGTTAAGTGTTGTTAACTTATATTTGAGTATCTGTTGGAAATTAATTCCAACTGCAGCATCAGTTGAACAGAAATCGCAAATCACGTCTCTTCGCAAATTGCATTAATCCTTTCGCTGTCCTCCGCACTGTGACGCGATGTGATGCGATCGCAGATCACAAGTTTCGCCCTGTAAGCGTTGAGCCTTTCTTTCTTTTGTTTTCTGCGATTGCGATACTGCGATGCAATATCATCGCACATCGCAGATCGGCCATTTCTCACTTTGTCTCATTCTCGCAATAAAGTTTTGCGATGCGATCCCGCTGCTCATCTGCTGATCCGACAGTCCATATTTGTTCCCGTCAAATACACGTCACCACCATACTCTGCACTTAATCTGTTTTGTGTTCCCAGGGAAGAAAGTTAGCTTTGCGCCATAACTGCTCACCAACAGCATTAAAGAAAAGCATGGCCAAGAAGGAAAGAACCAGCCTCGAGCCGGCCGCAGCGTTTATCTATTACGGGTTCCCATACAACCGACTCAAGAATTACAGCAGAGACTCTGTCAGAGAGTTAAAGCAGTTGATGGACTGTTATGACCCCTATTGCACTATATATGTGTAGACACAACAGTGTAGAATGTATGTTAGAGAAAATAAGATAGATGAGAGGTAATGCACAATAGTGTAAAAAGAAAATTCCTTTCATTGTGGAACTGAAGCGTTCCTGTTTGTAATCCCTCTGTTCAGAGGAAGACTATTTTGTAAACAAGAGTTTTTTTAATACAAGCTTTAATTGTGTGTTAAAGATCCTGTGTTTGTTTTCGGAATTATTGTTTTGTTATGCAAAAACTAACTTGAATTTAAATTTTGAAAATCAATGTGAAAACCTTGATCTTTGATTATTATTTTTCTAATTTTATTAGGAGGTCAAATTATCTAATACAGTAAATATTATAAGTCGATTGACCAATCTCAGATATTTTGTAAGTATTTTCAAATTTATGTTACTATATTGTATGTTGAGATCTTTGCGCTGGAGCGTTTCTTTCACAGTGGGTATGGGTGTTGGAAGAATCACTGTATTTCTATAGAATCCTTAATTTCCACCATGTGGATCCTAATTATTGGTTTGTAACATTTACCCAAACCTGCGGGCTTTGGTGTAATGGCAAACCTTCACATGGTATCAGAGCTTGGACCCAGGTTTGATTTCCCCGAATTGGGTTGGAGGGGAGGTGTTGGAAGAATCACCACACCTCTATAGAATCCGTAATTTCCACCTTAAGTATCATAGTTATTAATTTGTAACATTTACCACTACCTACGAACTTTAGTGTAATGACAAACCTGCACAATCACCACTAACAAAAACTTTTGTGTAATGACAAACCTGCACAATCGCCACTAACAAAAACCTTTTACTGTGTTAGAACTCTGCAAAGGTTCATCCAAGAAGTTGAGACGAAATGTTGTCGTACAGTCAACGTTTCGAACTTTGTGGTGCAAAGTTTCCATTTTGGTGCGTTGCTTTTGAACATCGGTGTGGAATTGAGATAGTTCGAAAAAACAATGAGTATTATTGATATTCACGACGAGGAGAAACAGGTGGGTGGTATTAGAGAAGTCAGATTTATAAATTAATATTTATTAGTGTAAAGGATGAACCATATTCAAATCATTTTAATTATAACATTATTATACTTACATTTTCTTTAAATTTTATTTTATTTAAAATTGGAATAAATCTATATTTTTTATTAAAAACTTTTCTATATAACACTCTTGGCTTTTTTCAATTTTAGAATTAATCGTAATTGATGAACTTAACAGTTTTATCAAAACTTCATAATTAATACTCTTTTTCGTATTTTAATTAATACTCTTATAAATTGTAGTGGATATTTTTGTTAAATTTGATAAAAACAATTACAATCTTAAATTTAAGTTGTGCAATAAAATTTTATAATTAATTTTTTTATGAAAATTTCATGTTTTAATTAATGTTTTTATAAATGGTAGTCGATATTTTTATTAAGTTTGGTTAAAAAAATTAAAATCGTAAATTTAAGTGGTGTAATTGATAGAAATTGGACTTCACTTCTTCCCCATTAATTAAAATGATTCTCTTTTTTGCATCCCCTACTTCTCTTCATCTTTCCCACCCTCTATAGGTCAAAACAACGCCTCTCATAACCTAAAATAACATTAAGAATTATAAGAAATATGATGTTTCCAATATAATAACTAAACTTCATGTTAGATATAAGCAAGGCTCAACTCAACTTAGAATACATTAACAATAATTCATTAACATAAACACATATTTCATTAATAATTCATTAACATAAACTCATTAATAATTCATTAACATAAACTCTTCCATACTCACGATCAACACACCTATTTGCTACAGATTCTTTTAGCCGGAGCTGCCAGATTTGCGTAGTGTTAAGTGAGAGATGGCGTTCAATGTTCTACGATTTCTCAAGGACACTAACATATTAGTGACTGGATCAACCAGTTTCCTACGCAAAAGTATGTTACGCGTTATTAATGTTAAATTGATCTTTACATACATTTACGTTTCATGATAATAAATTGTTAATTGTTGTAATCTTAGATTTTAGATTTATGATAAAGATTTATGGTGCAGTTTTTGTGGACAAAATCTTCCGTATACAGCCTGGAATTAGCTGCATTTATGTTTTGCTAAAGGCCGAAGATGTAGAGTCCGCATGAAAGAAATTTCATAGAGGCATTCATTGAGAATTATTTTTTATGTATAAATTTGATTAAAAAATTGATGAAAATCATGGATTTATGTTAGTGCAAACTTGACCCAGTGACTTTGGGTTGTGGTATTTTTAAAGTGATCCAACAACTTAATCGATAGAAATTTTAGGTTTACAGCAGTAGTATGAGTTTCACTAATAGACTTTTGGGTTTTAGTTATTTTTATTTAAATTGCATATTTAGAAAATATTTCTAACAAGATTCCAGGATTTTTGCTGAATCTTCAAATAAGATTCCGGGATATTTGCTGAATCTTCAATCCACATAAGCTGAGGAGTAGCTTTCCAGGATATTTGCGGAACCTTCAATCCACATAAGTTGAGGAGTAGCTCGCTTATGACCTAGAATATTAAGAATCTTATAATGTCGAATATTAATAAGCCGAAAAATGAATAGATCAAACAAAATATTCTGTATAACATTTTATCAATGACGTTTAAGGGGTCAATTATCCCTCTAAAATTTAGGCATTTGACCATATTCCTGTTTGAATGCTTCTAAGCGATCTCCTCAGTGCTCAAAAATTAATCCTAGACCAACAAACCCCTTTGAATGACAGGTTATGAGACAAGAGTTGTTCACGATTATGAGAGAGCAACATGGAGACAATTTTGAAAGCTTCATATTTCTGTTCTTGGAATTGATGGGGAGGCCACGA
>APFE030614229.1:0-28996 GCA_000404065.3 Pinus taeda
TAACCCAATATTTCAGATCTTAAGATATTCAACCCAAAAGCATACTCAAGCCAAATGGTCTCCTTTGCTTTATATAGGCAAGCTCTTCCTCAAATCATGGACCAATACCACGGGCCAAAACCATAACAAACCAATACCATCAACTCAATACTAGGGATCAACACGTCTGTCGAGATGCCATGGTCCAAAAACCATAGGTTCAAATTCCAAGGACTAACTACCATGGACCAAAGGTAAGTTTTCCCACATGAAATAAACTTTTCTCTGCATAAAATTCCGTGAACTTTTCTCCACATGAAATAAACTTTTATAAACTTTTCTCTGCATAAAATTCCGTGAACTTTTCTCCTGCGTACTTCTTAATTCTCATCATATTGAGAGCCATGCCATGGGTGTTGCCATCAAGTACAACATCTGTAACATATAACCATACCAGAAACATAATGCCAAAGGAGAAGCAACCTCAAGCATGCACGCAAAGAAGTTTAGATAAGATAAGGTATAATTGTCATTTCTATGGTTATTACTACTCATGCAATGATTTTGGCCACAAGGCGGTTGAATGCAGGTTGCATACAATTAGGAGTAAAAGGAGGATCAAAAGATTCAAATATTTTCCACCATTTCTTGGTCATATCAGATGCTACATATGTGATAATATTGGTCACATGACCAAGAATTGCAAGACTCCAAGACACTTGCAGCCACCAAATCAAATAATGAAGATTATGCATAGTAGGCCAAACAAGAGGACAATCGGACATACGCATGCAAAAGAGAAACCACTCAAATTTTGGAGGAAGAAGGAGCAGAAAGCACTAACAAGAAGAATATGAGGCTTGTTGTTATAGCTCCAAATATCACCCTTGATATTTTTGATGCTTGGTTTATGGCCTAGGGCAACCCCTCCTTCTATACATGGTCCAAATATTTTAAAAAATAGTGTTTTACTTCCTGTACACTACTTTTCCCTGTGATAAAAGTGTGTACACGCGTGTTAGTCTATATCCAACTCGTGTATATGTGTTAAAACACTTAAACAAAATAAATTTCCTTAATTATGGTCAGAGATCATGGGTTTTACCTATTGATTACCTCCTAGTGCCCATGGCCCAACTGTTCCCAACTGTTTCCCAACTAAAAGACTAATTTGGGAGAAGTATAAGAAGACTTCAATGGGAAGGCCTTAAGGGAGAGAGAGATGATAGAATTACTATTCTGATATTATCTGTTGATCAAGTCTGAAGTATCCCTATGCTTCAAGTACTTCCCCAAGTTTAGGAAACCCTTGTTTCCTTGAGTGTTGATATTCTACCACTTTCTTGAGATATCATGGTATTGGTTATGGAAGGAAGGTGTTGAAGACTAGGACTAGACGGACCTGGAGGACAGTTCTACTTGGAGCCAGAAGAGGAAGACTCAGGTGAACTCTTTCCATGTTTATTATAGTTTTCTACAATAAAAGGAAATGTTGTCTTGTTCCTAAGATCGACTTGGTTTATCCATCAGATGTTATTGTTACGGTTCATGTATGAATGGTTATTTTGATGTATAACTAACCATTTACTTATATGATATAAAGTTGATTTCACTAAAATGCTTTATCTATATGCTGCTATGTGTATTCGAATTGGTTGATTTGCATATTCAAAGATCATCAGGAGTTGCAGAGGGTTTGAACCCTAGCTAGAACAACCCAAACGAAGGACATTCAGGTATGTTCATCCTCACATTGTTTGTTTATTTAAGCATGTTTCCTTAGTTGTATGCGTGTTTCTTGCTGTAGATTACTCTTGCTCTGTTGGCGTTCTGACCCAAAGCCCTATGGTACTTATTCCCTTAACACTTGCATGGCCTTAAGGGAGATATGGTGCATCTTGTTTTTGAATGTAGAATCATTGATGATGTTGCCATAGATAGTGAAGTTTATGTGAACATATCTACTTATTGAGAAGTTGTTTTTGATGATGCTCATGTTTTCATGATGATGGATTTATTTTTGCTTCTACTCTTTTCCTTGCTAAGGTGTGATTGGGAGGAGAGATGGCACATGTTCAAGGGAAGCATTTTTATATGCTTCCAATATTTCAATGGCTACATAGTATTTGGAGGAGTTAGCTATGTATTCAATGTTATGTGCTTATTTGACATAAGGTTGTGCAGGAACTTTCTTTTTAGTTGTGCATGGTGTATATGCTAGCTACATTAGTTGACATGAGGATGGATAGTATTATGAATTTTAGGTTGATGATTTTATGCACGTGGTTGTGCCATGGAGATTAGCATGATGGTGGATGATATTTATATTTGTTGATGTGATGTTGCTACTACATATGGTGATGTTGATGATTTCCATCATGATATATGATGTTTATTTTTCTGAGCATGGTTTTTGTTGAGACATTGTTGTTTTCACTACATCTGTTACTTGTTTTGTTTCATTTTATACTATAGAGGATTATGCTCCATGTGGAGATTATTGTTGCTTCTATGTATAGCTATAGAGAGATAACATATTGGGCTGACTCGTGTGCCATATTATTGGTTTATGATGCTGATGATATACGTTAATGATGTGACACTATGTATTGTTATAAGATGTTGGTTTCTGCTACTAAAATATGGATTTATGGTTGGTGTTGTGAGGAGCTTGATACATGCCTCTCATGTGATTTCTATTGACATTATCTTGCTATTATGTAGAGGACATGTTGTGGATCTTATGATCTATGTATTTGCATTGATGAGAGTATTATATGTCAACTATGCATTCAAATGCTATATTTTAGTATAATTTTATTCATCTATATATCTCATTAAGGAGCCATGTATTATGCTCATGAGATCAGGGATTCGTATTATAAATTATTTTGTATTGGTGATAGAGTTATGAGCCATGATTTCCCTTTGTTGTACAATGTGTTATGAGAGTTGGTTCAACTATGTATTGGTTGTTTGTAGTGTCGGTACAACCATTTATTTCATGTATTATCTTGCACACTCTCATACTTATCATGGAGAGGTTATCTAGAGTCATGAATGCATTGAGAGAGAGTCATGAGAGTCATGGTTCAACCATATGTATGGGCTTATGTTGTCTCTGTACAATCATGTCTTATCATTTGTAGCCATGTAATAAGCCTATGAGGCCATGTACTTTGTTACATATCATTAAGTCATAGTTTTGGTCCATGTGGAGTAGCCTCTTACATGTGGCAAGGAGGCATTGACAGTTATGTATATCAATGCAGATTGAACCATGGAGATTATTTCATTCAGTGGAGTATGGTTGGTCACACTATTGTGACCTATCATGATGAAGTTGTTGCTACCATGTCTACCTCAGAGATGCTACATAGCCGTTGATATGTATATGTTTCCTATTTCTAGTGATGTTGATGGAGAGAGTGCTTCAGGTGAGTATATGGTGGATATGATGTATTTGTTGTTGTTGTTTTAGAGTGGATAGATATTTTTTGTTGCTACTATGAATTTTATTAGTGTTTTTGTTTCTTCTAGTAGGTCATATTATGTTGTTTCTACTATGTGTTGATGATTTTATTTGTTGTTGCTTGTTGAAATATGACAAAAAGAATATTTCAATTTAATTTGTCCTTGAATTAAATTATGAATTAAAATTGAATTTAGTCTTAATAGCTACTTGGAAATAATTAATTAATTAACCTGAAGTAAATTAGTTGGAGAAATTCAAGTTAGAAGTCTTTCTGAAGTCATGCAAGAGTTATCCCTTAAATTAAGGAGATAAGATTGAGTTATATTTGAGTTGTAATTAGCTAACTTGTTTTACTGAGTTAAGTCCAGTTAAATTAGTTCCAAACTATTTGAGGAACTAATAGTGAGTTAATAATCAATTGATGCACTAATGCACTGAACTAGTGCTACTCCAGTTAGCTGAAGATTCCCTCATCACAAACTCATCCATGTTTATTCTGAGAAAGACCCAGTTGAGATTAAATTCAAGAATAATGTACTATCAGTTGCATGTGTATTCTCATGGAGAAAACTCATGCATGCAATCAAGGATTTATCCTTGAGGATTGCCCAGTTTTGGATGAAAGAGTTTTCCACTTGGTAACAAGAGAATCATCCACAAGGAATAACGCAAGGAAATAGGAGTTTCAAGGGTAGAGAGGAAGGCTAGGGAGAAGCCAAGATTATCTGTGAGCATCTGTGAGGATTGTACGGAGAGATGGCTAGCTGTGAGGGCTAAGGCTTTGTATAATTCCTATGTATTTCTACCATGTATGATAATACAATACTGTGGGGTTTTTAGCTGAGGTTTTCCCAAAAGTATTTTCATGTGTATTATGCCATTGATTATTCTTCTTCTAGTTATATTGTTTAGCTCGATCTTTAAGCTTCCACAAATTGATAGTAGAAGTAGGTTATAGTATTCTTCTTTGATTTATATTGCATTATCGAGTTAACCTACCATCATATTTCTACATGGCATCAATGCTAGATTTGTAGAAATTTTCTACATGGTAACGGAGCTATGAACAGTATACTGAGAAGAGAATTCGAGGTTTGAAGTTCGGGGTTGCAGGTGCAAATCGAATTCATATCATACTTCAAGGTTGGCCAATGGTGTTCTATGGCTTGAGACTCGAGTATGCCTTGGAAGGTAGCTCGAATTACATAGCATGGAAAGATAGAATGGAGGTTGTATTAGAAGACATTGGCTTGAAGTAATTCATTAATCAAGAAATTGAAAGCCAGCGTCAACTAATGCACAAGAGTTGGCTGAGTGGAAGAAGTGTGTGGCGAAGGCGAGACAGATCATCCTTGAGGGATTTTGAGACCATATTGTCTCGAGTCTCCATGGGAAGGATACTCCTTTTTCAATGTGGAAGAAATTGAAGGGCCTCTACCAAAATAGTAGTGACCAGAGGAAATTGGCACTTAAGGATAAGCTTCGAAGAATTAAGATGAAGAAGAGCGATACTATTTCCACATATTTGAAAACGCTCACCACCTACATAGATGAGCTTGGCAGTGTGAGAATAACTACTGCCAATGATGATATGGTGAGCCTCGCTCTCCTTGGCATTCCAAAGAGTTTGAATAACTACCAGAAATTTGTGAATGGAAGGGAGAAACTATCAAATTAGGAACGCCTGTGGTCGAATCTTATGCAAGAGGAGATTAGGAGGAGCATGTGAGATGGTTCTTCATCCAAGAATGATGATGAAGAAAATATGGCCTTAGCAAGTAAGGCAAGGAAAGGGAAGGGGAAGGCTTCCCATCTCAAATCGAATTCTTCTCATGGAGGGAAGAAGGGCGACATATCTAAAGTAAGATACTTTAATTTTCATAAGATGGGACATTATGTGATTAATTCCCCATCAAGGAAGTCCAAGAAGGGATCCTCAGAAGGATCGGAAGGTGAGGCATTAGCCTCTTAGTTTGAAATGGACTTTACCCTCATCACATGCATGGTGTCATTGATGATGGGTTATGTTTGGTATCTTGACAGTGCAGCCTCATTCCACATGACTAGTGATAAAAAATTATTTAGTGCCTTGGAGGAGAAAGACCTCAAGATGCACATAGAGATGGGTGACGATGGAAGGTATGGTGTTTCAGGAGTGGGCACGGTTGCTTTTTAGAGGGAGCATGTAGCTCCTCTCACCTTGAGAGATGTGATGTATGTGCCTAGACTGAAGAAGAACTTGGTATCAGTCGCGATGTTGGAGGACAAAAGCTACGATGTTGTCATTAGTAAAGGAGAGGCATTCCTAAGACACATAGCCACAGGTCAAACTAAGAGGATAGAGATTCGGGTGAAGAATCTCTATAAACTAGAGATAGATAATTGTGTAACATTGAGTACGAAAGTAGAATTGGTGCAAAGCCAAGACATTGGCGAGTTGTGGTACATGCAGTTGGGTCATTTGCATCATGGGGCTTTGAAGATAATGCAGTAGATATCTACAGGACTTACCAGAGGTAAACTTGAGCAAGTTGAAACATGCAAAAGCTGTACCTTGGGAAAGTACACCAAGTCTTCCTTTTATGATCGAGACAGCCAAGCAGAGGCTATCTTAGAGTGAGTTCATACTGATTTGTGTGGACCATTCTCGACGGCATTCACAATGAAGCAAAGGTATTATGTGATTTTCATTAATGACTATTCTCGTAAATGTTGCATTTATTTCATGCAGAAGAAGGACCAAACTTTCACAAAGTTTTTTGAGTTCAAAGCTTTGGTCGAGAAAGAGTTAGGGAAGAAGATAAAGGCCTTGAGAAGAGACAATAGTGGAGAATATGTCTCTCAAGAGTTTAAGGACTTTTGTGCAATGGAAGGAATTAAACGAGAGTTGACAGCACCCCATAATCCATAGCAGAATTGGGTGGCTGAGAGGAAGAACAAAACTATTGTAGGGGCAATACGGGCAATGTTGCATGACCAAGGCATTTGTTGGGAGTTTTAATCAATATTTAATCCTCCTAATATTTAATTGTCAATCTGAGCTAATAAACACGAGTTGTATTGTGCTTCCTACTTTCAGTTCTTGATTAGATTTCTAATGGTTACCTTTATGATATGAGTTAGCCAAATCTAGCACACAATTCATCAAACCCTAGCAAGCAAACTGCACACATTACTTAATCAATCAAAACCCAAGTTCTAATTCTTACAATTCTCACTCGAAGGAATTAAATACTTACCCTACTTGTAATGGTAATCCAACTCTAGCTAAGCAATCAAGCTGTACTCAATGAATCATTAACCCTACTAGCTTGACAACAAACCAAAGATCTTGATGTTGAGCACTAATTTGGACATTTTGTTTCACAATTAACCAAACAGATTTACCCTCAACTAGACTGCATACATGTTCCTAATCGATCATAATCCTAAGAACATCTTCAAGCATTAACTCTATTCAAATATGGCAATCAAACGAAACAACTATAAGAAACTGTACTCAAGAACTACCCTACAGTGGCATCAATCTTCAAAATGTATGTAAACCTATTCTAAACCTTATCAAACCAACACTCTACTTTTGAAATCAAATTAGGCATGAATTAATTTGAACTATGTTTTGATTCCCAGTACCAAATTCTAAGTTGTGGAGATTTAATCAAGTATTCCAAACAAAACAAGGGAAATCAAGAATTTTAAATGAAATGAAGGGAATCACTTTGAAAACTAAAACTAAATCACTCTTTGTAGTCTAAAATCAATCCACACATTCTATTTAACAAATAGAAAATCCATTTGACAAATGAAACTAGCCCAAAGTATGATAAGCTATTTGAATCAATTACTCTCGAAAGTAAGGCCTCTCTCATATACATAATTATGCTAATATGTTAGCATAAATCCAATCGATTTAACTAAATCAAGCACATAACAAATCACACTATTCTAATGCTTCCTATGGCACCTGCAACAGTTTAGAAGAAAATTGATCAATTCATTTATTGAAGAAAACAAGAGAAAGTGATTTGGAAATTGGTTGAACAAAATCAAAATCAGAGCCTATCAACTTTGATCACTCACTATGTTATACGACTTCAACATTAGAAAGTAGTGTTGTGTTCTCAATGAATATATTAGCTCATCATAATCATTTAACAATCAATGTGATTCAAACTAGTTTTATATGTATCTATGACAACACAGCCGAGGTAATATGATTTATATTTTCAGAGAACAGAGTATGTTCTTTCCTTGGTAGTAAGAGCATTAATTACATGAGAGTCATGTGTTCAGATTGCTGAAGCAAAAGGATCTAAAACACATATATCATCAACACAATAAAATCATTTGAAATCAATTGAAATCTTCACACAATATGTAAACAAGTTATGAATAAAAAAAAATAAACAAGAAGTGATTATGTATATCACACAGTTAAGTTCGTACGGAAAAGTACAAACCTGATCCCAGATGGGTGGGCCCGACCACATCTGAGGAGCTTATTAACTTACAGAGAATGAGAAACTTCAATCACAGCTAACTCATCAATCGACAATGAACAATCGAACAAAATGAATTTGAACTCAGTGCACAACCATTATAAAAGTATTCGATTAGAAATAATAATTCTGAAAGATACAAGCTAACAATCGATCTTCTCCTCCTTTCCTTTGCTTGTTGCTATGCTTTTATACATGTAGATTAATTACAAACAAATTCATGTCGTGTTTTAATTCTCTAGATGGACTTCAAATAGCTAATGGTTGATGTTGATGTTGATCAATGCAAGGATGGAGGACAATAACTTATCAAGCCGTAACTATGGCATAAAAATAGGCAAATCCGAATTTGACAGTTAAGTACAAATCTGGACATTATATATACATTGGCCTCAGAGAACTCCACATATCTCCAAAACTGTAAGGAAGTTTAGAAAATGGTTTTAGGGTTAGTAAATTGGATATATTGGGACCAAAACCCATGTGCCATATTTTCTTCATTCGCCTTCATCTATAGGGAAATCAAGGAGGAAGTTGGCATTTTGAAAATTATTGCAGATTCGGGCAAATTTATGAATTTCCTTCTAGAGACACACATGGGTGACCTGGGTGCAATCCAAGTTATGGAAAGGTATTACAACATCATTTTTTACAATAACCTCTCTCGGTTTATCCAGAAGCATGTTGAAAGTGTCAAAGGCCCCAAATTGACTATTTCTGTACTCTACTGGCTTGTGAAGAAACTTGGTGATGGAACCCTGTGAAAATGAAATTTAGCGATACTGTCATTAGTAAATCATGGTATAATCATATTTAATCATAGATAATCTAATAAAACCAATGATAATCAACCACGAGGCATAGGATGTGATTTGGCGATAAATGATGGAATTAGGGTACGGAACGGGTTAAACACCTAGGGTTTTAGGGTATGAATGGTGTTATTGCATGATGAAAAAATGGGCATTTTTTAGGCCCATCACCCCCCCCATTATGTGATTTTGCATGTCCTCGTGCAAACAAATACTTTACTCATATATAGGTTCTTGTGGGACAACATTACTTGGATATTTGAAGGTGTTGGTTCTTGTGGAGTAGCACTTACTTAAATGCTTGGAGGTGTTGGTTCTTGTGGTGCAACACTCTTCATACTTAATAGGTCACACTAATTTATTAAGAAATAGAAATTGAGGACAAGAAAGGGACAAGTGAAGGAGAGATGAGTGATGGAGATGGTGATTGGGCGATTGATATTCTATCTTTGTAAGACCAATGTCTATAGACAATTTCCTTTATCATTTTATAACAGTAATGACTTCATCCTAATGTTTTTGATCATGGAAGGAGAAGAAATCATAGAGGCTACTTTATCAATGCACCATAAGGTTTTTGCTTTTAACATGAGTATATGCAGAGTGAATGGAAGGATAATAAAAGGATGATGGTTTATGACAGATGAAAATTATGCATGGAATGAGAAGTGGTGAATCATTAAGTTTCTTTAACCTTCTAATGAATTAGAGAATCATAAGCCAAATTTACCTCAAGTTTTACCTTTATCATTGATGTGTCTGGTGCTACAAGATGAAGTGGAAGATGAACCAAAACACGATTGAGGGTTGGAGTTGGAATGACTGCTGCTGATGTCTACATGGATCTGCTGAAGAAGGCTGAATTGGACATAGTAAAGGAGACTGAAAAATGAAGGTCTCCTTCTCCCCCCATGCATGAGGAGTTGTATGTCCCCAAACAAAGAACGAAGATGATTGCTACAAATGATAATCAAGCTGCTATATGGGAACCTTTATTGAACCAAGATGACTGCTACAGGAAAAGAAAATGTTGCTACAAATGTCCACATTGCTACAAATCTGTACTGAGATCACAAAACCGTATATTCTTCAACCGCTACACACCTTGTGTAATCCTGCTTATGTGAATAAATGGTGTCAATGTCGAACATAAGCAAGAATCATTGGATTACCGACCATTGAGGAAGTCGTTAACCACTGCGAGATATCCCACTTGTGATGTCAATGGGAATCAAGGCACTAGGTACATTCCACTAGCGATGAATAGATTTGTCGAAGTTGAATGGACTGTAGAATTCATCCACCAAGAAACATTGATGTATTCCCTTGGTAGATGACAAGGATACATGCCATTAAGGCATGCAAGCTCCTAAGTACTTGATCTAACCCTAGCCTTGGTCCCAGATAATTTGCTGATGTCGATGGGACAAAGCTTGTTGGCAGGTGGGCCTTAAGGGATCCCACATCAACCAACATGAATATAAGATATAATGATTTGAAATATACATGATTTGAGTAACTCATACAAATTTACAAACATTACTGGGAACTTTGCCTGCCAATTACCTGGTTTTCAAGAAAAGTCCCTACCCAGTTGTGCTAGACAAGTTGGTTTTCAGAAAAGGACTTATTTTCTCTTTACCATTTTCATTTATTTATTTACAATACAAACTTTCCTATTATGCTGAAGAAAGGGAGATAAACTCCTTCAAGTGAAGGAGTACTTCCGATGAAGCCATGTGCGGAGCAGGTACAAATAGATATTCATGCTCATATTTAACGTATAAACTTGGAAGTGTACATGAGCATGAACAACCAACAAATGTACTTGCTATGAAAACAAGAGTTTTAGAAGAGGAGAATATTGCCTCGCTTGAGTTGTTGTTCGGAACCAATGTTCGATGTAATCATGGTATTCTTGGTCCATTTCTTGATTTGGCCCATGTTGCTCATCCTCTTCTTCCATGTCATGTTGATTGTTCTCCGTAGGGTGAGTAGTATCTTGATTACATTCCGGATCTGCTGATAGACATGTCAAGAACTCCTCGATCTCACATTCCAGTGGATGTTCTCCATTGATTATAGTGCATGATTCATTCGTCTCCTTAGATGATTGGTAAGGAAAATCAAAGGAGACTTCCAAATCCTCTTGTGGTGGTGGAGAAATGGACAAGCTCTTGAAAATTGACAAGAAGTTCTCTTCCTGAGAGGTAGAGGTTGAGATCCCTGCAATTGTTAGGGCTTGTGAGAGGTCCTTCATATTTATCATCTTCAAGTCCATCTAGTTGATTGATAATCCCTGTCTCCACTCACATATTAATAACGGGGGTTCATACAACACCCCAAAATGATATAACATTAAAAGGTTGGAATCTGAAGATGAATTTAAAAGCTATATTGACTGAAATAAAACTCACCAAACTTGAGAGCAAATCAGAATACTATTTAATCTATTAAAAGCAAAACAATTCAGAAGTTAAATATCTCATAGAGTGTTTCAGACTATTCTAAGGCCTATGGTGCTTCTGAGGCTTAGCTATGGTTCCTATAGATGTGTCTTACTAAGTCTGTGAGATTTCAAACTTTTGTGAATTACAAGAAATACAGAAATGAAATCAAACTACTTCTACTTCTACGCATAAAGATAAAGGAAATAAAAATTCAAGGAAAAATAGTGATCGGTCGGACTTTGGAGCAACCCCAACAAAATTGGATGCGTGGATCTTCACTCACATCTTACCACACACTCTCCGCCCTCTGACAATCTTGCAAGATCCTGAAACTCTGATAATAATAGTTACCTAAATAAGAAATGAAAACTTCCCTAGAAACGACGCCAAAATGTTGGGAGTTTTAATTGATAATTAATCCTCCTAATATTTAATTGTCAATATGGGCTTGTAAACATGAGTTGTATTGTGCCTTCTACATTTAGTTCTTGGTCATATTTCTAATGGTTTCTTTTATGAAATGAGTTAGCTGAATCCAGCACACAATTCATCAAACCCTAGCAAGAAAACTACACACATAACTTAATCAATCAAAACCCAAGTTCTAATTCTTACAATTCTCACTCGAAGGAATTAAAGATTTACCCTACTTGTAATGGTAATCGAACTCTAGCTAAGAAATCAAACTGTACTCAATGAATCATTAACCCTACTAGCTTAACAACAAACCAAAGATATTCATGTTGAGTACTAATTTGGACACTCTGTTTCACACTTAGCCAAATAGAATTACCCTCAACTAGACTGGATACCTGTTCCTAATCGATCATAATCCTAAGATCATCTTCAAGCATTAACTCTATTGAAATATGAAAATCAAATGAAAGAACTATAAGAAATTGTACTGAAGAACTACCCTACAGTGGCATCAATCTTCAAAATGTATGTAAACCTATTCTAAACCTTAACAAACCAACACTCTACTTTTGAAATCAAATTAGGCATGAATTAATTCGAACTATGTTTTGACTCCCAGTACCAAATTCTAAGTTGTGGAGATTTAATCAAGTATTCCAAACAAAACAAGGGAAATCAAGAATTTTAAATGAAATGAAGGGAATCACTTTGAAAACTAAAACTAAATCACTCTTTGCAGTCTAAAATCAATCCACACATTCTATTTAACAAACAGAAAATCCATTTGACAAATGAAACTAGCCCAAAGTATGATAAGTTATTTGAATCAATTACTCTTGAAAGCAAGGCTTCTCTAATATACATAATTATGCTAATATCTTAGCATAAATCCAATCGAATTAACTAAATCAAGCACATAACAAATCACACTATTCTAATGTTTCCTATGGCACACGCAATAGTTTAGAAGAAAATTGATCAATTCGTTTACTGAAGAAAACAAGAGAGTGATTTCGAAATTGGCTGAACACAATCAAACTCAGAACCTATCAACTCTGATCACTCACTATGTTATACGACTTCAACATTAGAAAGTAGTGTTGCATTCTCAATTAATAGATTAGCTCATTATAAGCATTTAACAGTCAATGTGATTCAAACTAGTTTTATATGTATCTATGACAACACAACCGAGGAAATATGATTTATAGTTTCAGAGAATAGAGTATGTTCTTTCCTTGGGAGTAAGAGCGTTAATTACATGAGAGTCATGTGTTTGGATTACTGAAGCAAAGGGATCTGAAATGCATATGTCATCAGCACAATAAAATCATTTGAAATCAATTGAAATCTCTACACAATAAGTAAACAAGTTATGAACAAAAAAAATAAACAAGAAGAGATTATATATATCACACAGTTAAGTTCCCATGCAATAGTACAGAACTGATCCTAGATGGGTGGGCTCGGCCACACCTGGGGAGCTTATTAACTTACAAAGAACGAAAAACTTCAATCACAACTAACTCATCAATCCACAACGAACCATCGAACAAAATGAATTTGAACTCAGTGCACAACCGTTATAAAAGTCTTCAATTAGAAATAATAAGTCTGAAAGATACAAGCTAACAATCGATCTTCTCCTCCTTTCCTATGCTTGCTGCTCTGCATTTATACATGTAGATTAATTACAAACAAATTCATGCTATATTTGAATTCTCCAGATGGCCTTAAAATAGCTAATGGTTGATGTTTATGTTGATAAATGCAGGGATGGAGGACAAAAAATTATCAAACCGTAACTGTGGCATAAAAATAAGCAAATCCGAATTTGATTGTCAAGTAAAAATCTGGACATTTTATAGAACTTGGCCCCAGAGAACTTCTCATATCTCCCAAACCGTAAGAAAGTATAGAAAACGGTTTTATGGTTAGTAAATTGGCTATAGGGGGACCAAAACCCATGTGCCATATTTTCTTCATTCACCTTCATCTACATGGAAATCAAGGAGGAATTTGGCAGTTTGAAAATTATTACAGATTCAGGCAAATTTATGAATTTCCTTCTAGAGACCCACATGAGTGACCTAGGTGCAATCCAGGTTATGGAAAGGTATTACAACATCATTTTTTACAATAACCTCTCTTGGTTTCTTCGGAAGCATGCCAAAAGTGTCAAGGGCCCCAAATTGACCATTTTCGTACTCTATTGGCTTGTGAAGAAACTTGGTGATGGAACCCTGTGAAAATGAGCTTTAGAAAAAATGTCATTAGTAAATCATGGCATAATTATATTTAATCATATAAAAGCTAATAAAACCAATCATAATCAACCACGAGGCATAGGATGTGATTTGGCAATAAATGATGGAATTAGAGTATGGAACAGGTTAAAGACTTAGGGTTTTAGGGTATGAATGGTGTTATTGCATGATGAAAACATGGGCATTTTCGAGGCCCATCAGTGTACCACTTCACTTGTAGGCTGAGGCATGAAACATAGTGGTCTATTTGCATAATAGAATCCCGCATCGCATACATGGGATGAAGACACTAGAGGAAGCTTTCTCTGTTAAGAGACTAGATGTGGGTCACTTTAGGATCTTTGGCTCATCGGTATATTTCCATGTGACAAAGGATGCATGGAAGAAGTTTGAGCTAACAACAGAGTTGGGGATATCTGTGGGGTACACTGATACACCTCATAATTATCAGGTGTACTTTCCTACTAGTCGGAGGATAGTGGTTCACAGAGATCTCAAGTTTGATGAGCAGAAGGCCATGCGAGTTTCCCTTGAGAGGGAGCTCCAACTATAGGCTATGGAGGAACTGTCGGTTCCTAAGGAGGAGAAGCCTTAGATTGATGCGTAGTAGCCACATGTAGAGGTTTTAGGAGTAGAGACATCCACTCAAGCAAAGTCTTCCAGAGATGGACAGAAGCGCACAAGAGAAGCTAACAGATTATTGGAGGATGTGAGAGAGAATGTGGGAGCACCATATTCTTAGCGCAGACAAAGGAGGTCACCTAAGAGGTACACTGGATACATGGCCCTTGCTATGGATTGTGTTGAGACCGAGCCATCTTCCTTTGAGGAAGAAGTGCAACAACCAATTTGGGTTGACGCTATGTTGGAGGAGTATGACTCCATAGTTTGTAATAGTGTTTGGGACTTGGTTCCGAGACCAGAGAACAAGTCAGTTGTGAGTTCCCATTGGCTTTCCAAGGTAAAGCAAGCTGCTGATGGTAGTGTAGAGAAGCATAAGGCAAGATTTGTTGCCCGTGGCTTTTCACAAGTCGAGAGGATCATGCTACTGTAGTATATTTTGACAGAGGAGCAAGATGCTGACATTTTGACAAACGCATTGTCAAAGTGTAAACTCGAGTTCCATGGAGACAAGATCGGGGTGGCAAATAATCCCTTTCTTGTTGAGAGGAAGTGTTGAAATATGGCAACAAAAATATTCCAATTTAATTTGTCCTTGAATTAAATTGTGAATTAAAATCGAATTTAGTCTTAACGGCTACTTGCAAATAATTAATTAATTTATCTTAAGTAAATTGGTTGGAGAAATTCAAGCTAGAAGTCTTTCTAAAGTCATGCAAGAGCTATCCATTAAATTAAGGAGATAAGATTAAGTTATATTTGAGTTGTAATTAGTTAGCTCAGTGTACTGAGTTAATTCCAGTTAAATTAGTTCCAAACTGTTTGAGGAATTAATAGTGAGTTATCAGTCAATTGATGCATTAATGCACTCAACTAGTGCTACTCCAGTTAATTGAAGATTCCCTCATGAGAAATGCATTCACGTCTATTATGAGAAAGACCCAGTTGAGATTAAAATCAAGGACAATGTACTATCAGTTGCATGTGTATTCTCATGGAGAAAACTCATGCATGTAGTCAAGGATTTATCCTTGAGGATTGCATAGTTTTGGAGGAAAGAGTTTTCCACTTGGTAACAAGAGAATCATCTACAAGGAATAGCGCAAGGAAATAGGAGCTTGGAGGGAAGAGATGAAGGCTAGAGAGAAGCCAAGATTTCCTGTGAGCATCTGTGAGGATTGTATTGAGAGATGGATAGTTGTGAGAGCTAAGGCTTTGTATAATATCTATGTATTTCCCCCATGTATGATAATACAATAGTGTGGGGTTTTTAGTTGAGGCTTTCCCAAAAGTATTTTCATGTGTATTGTACCATTGATTCTTCTTCTTCTGGTTATATTGTTCAGCTCAATCTTTTAGCTTCCGCAAATTGATAGCAAAAGTAGGTTATATTATTCCTCTTTGATTTATATTGCATTATCAGGTTAACCTACCATCAAGTTTTCTACATTGCTATGACATGGATTATGTTGTTGTTGCTTAAGGGGGAGAGCACATGTGTTTCGTTGTTTATTGCTGCTAAGTGAGAGTTTATTGTTGTTGCTGCTAGGAGATGTATGTTGCTGCTTGAGTGTGTTGTTGATTTCACATAGCTTGTGTCCAAGGGAAGTTTTAGTGCACATACCTTCCAAGGGGAGTGTTATTGTTTTAGTTGTGCACTCTATTGTTTGTCACTTGCATATGTTTTGTTGATGTACCCCCTTACATGTACAGGAGTATATAGCGTTTTTCTTTGACATGTTTCATCCTTCGCCATTATTGTCAAATGGAGATAATGTGAGGATGTTGATCTGACGATTATTTCATCTAGGGGTTGACATCAATGCCAAAGAGAGAGATTGTTGGCATTAATGTGTGTTGCAGTGTTGTAGATGTGTGGCTGATTGTCATTTATGCCAACCTAGTTGATTGAACTACAGGTGTGTTAGCTATGCATGTGTATAGGTGGCTTTAGGTGGCTTGTGTATGGATGAGTTGTAGATGGTCCTTAGCATCTCTACTTGCTTGGACTAGCTTGGAGATTATCCTTGGCTTTTCTATTAGCTTGGAGAGAATGGTTTAGGTGTAGATGGTCCTTGGAGGTTTGATGTTCATGTGTTGCACTGGCGTGGAGGTATTCATGATCATGTTGCTAGGTACAGATGGTGAGTGTTTCTATATAGTTTAGAGTTGCAGAGCCTTGTTGATTAGGTCTCCATGATCTCCATGTTACTGGATTTGGTCTCCTATGATGACATGTTACACTTTGGGCTTGGACAGGATCTACATGTGGTAGTAGACACTTCAGATGCTTGTGTAGGTGTTGGAGGATGCTTGAAAATTTTTGGTTCTACATACTGATTGCATGGATGTTGTAGTGAAGCTTAATGGATTAGATGGTTGGTTTGGTTGTTGGTTGGCATTCTAGTCAAACTAGTTTGACTAGTGATGATGTTGGCGATGTTGTAGTGACTTGTAGGATTATTGAAAAGGTACCAGTGACTTCCAAGGGACCTACAGAGGTTGGATGAGCAATAGAAGAGGTTGAGGAAAGTTATGAGTAGAGAGAACATGGTTTTGAGTCTCCTAGGCCCTGGACACATGCACAAAAGCTTGTGGATGCAACTAGAAGCCCCAGTTGCATGCAGGGAAAGATCAAGGGAGTGTCTAAGGCCTCGGTCACATGTAGAGTTGTCTCATAGGAGTGTCCAGGGATTCCTCAAGCTTTTCTCTAGATTTCCCATGTTGTTGAGCTTATTTATGGCTTATGGCGATGTTTTTCATCAAGAGTTTTTGGCATATGGTCGGAAAATGTTTGTGGGGCCTCTAGAAGTTGATTAAGGTTGAATATATCAAAGGGTTAGTGGAGTATGTAATTTATTTGGTCAAGGTACCTTCCTAAACCAAATTTGTAGCATTTGAAATGAATTGTTGAGTCTTACATAACTTGTAGCATTTTAGTGAGTTAATCTTCTCATAAATTTGTTAAATAGAGGAAGACGTTGAATCAGTTTGGTTGGCTTCTTGTAAAGTGAGTATGCTAGTTTGAGAGATTTGTGAGTGAGTAGATAATGCAGCAGCTACTGACATATTTTATGCAGATATATATCAGAGGTTTGTGAGAAAAAATCATAAATAAACCGAAGTGAAAGATTCAGATTTTGTGTGTGGTTTGTGGCCGAATTTTGGTTGCCTTGTTGTATGTTTTTGGAGAGAATTTTGGTTTGAGTTGAAGTGAAGAAGTTACTCCCTCTGAGTAGATTTATGATTCAAAATTGATGAGATGAATGTTAGAGCTGTTGGGTTTCTCATGTTGAGAAAATTGAGAACCCAATATGAAATATTGTGAAACATGCTTCGCATGGAGGAAGTGAAGGTGTGTTGACACTCCAATAGAGACAATGATTTGGCAATTCATAATAGGAAGATTGTTCTCCATCCACTAGGAGTTGGATTGATCTAGGTGGATATTGGTCACCACCCACCAATTCCACTTGGACCCCCACCATTGTTTCTTTTAGTTTTTCCGTTTCCTTAATTATAGCACAATTTACTATTTTTAGCCATTTTTCAGGTCCTAAACTTCTGGAGCTATTGTGAGGCCCTAAATGATGTTTTTTTGGAAATCTACCACCAACGATCTTTTTACTAAAATCATTTTTCTGTTGTATTCCTTGGAGAGATCTTTCCAACATGTTATCGTGTGTGTCAAATGGAGAAAATATGACCAAGTCGCAACCCCAGGAAGTTGGCTGTCCAACTCACCCCAACGGGGCCCATGAACTCTTGGTGTTACATCTCCTCGGGATAGGGTTTTGGTTGTTTAGGGTTTACTCTTATTGTTCAATAATAAAAATGCCCTTGAGCCTCATTCTAACACAACTCAGAGGCATGCAACCACCACATCTCTTCTTAGAGATAAGCTACTATCACCCGAGGTAGTCTTATCTCTAATCTATTTGTAAGCATATTTCAGTATCTGATATTAATGAAATGAAGTGTTATTTATATTGCATCTTTGTCTTCATGGTTATATCTATAATTTGTTGTGTTCTTGTTTAAATCTGGATCAGTGATATCAGAGTGGTCTGCTCTTTCTCTACTTTTCTTTGCATGTCCCCAATGAGGTCGGGATGTAATGAGTTAGGGCTTGAACTGGTCAAACCTTTGCAAGACTAGCCTCGCAAATCCTGATGGTCTCCCATGGCAAATGAAAAGAAAGATGAGTGAACAAGAGATCCTATCAAAATCTTGCTCGAGGAAGCCCTTGAGTGACAAAGGAAAGCGATGATGGACAACTTTTCCCGAATCCTTCAACGACTACCTAGGGGCGATGCATCTACTTCTGACAAGTACTCTAGCAGCACCACACCCTTTAAGGTACAAGTTAACTTTGACATTACCATATCTGAGGGTCACATAGATGCAAACACTGTAGATAAATTGTTAAATCTACTAGAAGGGTTTTTTTCCATTCATGATTTTTCCAGCTGGGAAGAGATCACCTTTTCACTTCTCAAAGAATCCCCCCACGTTAAGGATTGGTGGGAAACCTACTGTGAGCAAAAGGATGAAAGCACGAACTCACTGCTTTCAGTTGCACCCACTTGGAACTCATTCTGGGATGCCTTCAAGGAGTAGTACTACCCTCTTAGGAGTTATGGGGATAAATACATATAGTGGACAATACTCTGACAAGGAAGGGACCAAGATGTGCTGGAGTTTTCTAATGTTTTTCATACCTTTCACACGAAGTTGGGTATCAAGGATTCTGGGAATAATTTGGTTCTCAAGTACCTCAGCTACCTACACGGGTACATCTAGGATGAGGTGGAATTCCTGGACATCTCCTCACTCAACATGGCATACCGATATGCAGTGAAGATTGAGCAAAATTTTAAACAGAAGAAGCGAGACTTTGGATCTGTGAATCAGAAGCAAGGGAAAGGTGCCCCAAAACCACAGAACAAAGGACTAAGCCAAGGTGTGGTGACCCAAGAAAACCCACCAAAGCTACAAGAAAAGAACAATGTTGTGAAGTTGAAGAAGGACATGGGAATGTGGTGTGAGTTCCATAAGATCTCCACTCACAACACAAGTGAGTGTCGGGCTAAGTAGTCATTGGTGCCCGAGCTAAAGGCTTCAAAATGAGATGCATGTTATGACTCTGAGTCAGAACCTGATAAGGGGAATGATAAAGGGAAGCATATTATTGATGTGGAGCCCAATGCCACCATTGCCACCATGAAGATCTAGAAGGAGGAACCCAAAGATCCAGAGTGGGAGGAGCGCCTCTTCCTTTCCTAGATGTGGGTAAAGGGTTCCCTGCTACAGTTCATTGTCAACAACAGGAGCCAAAAGAACTTCATTTCAGCAGAAGTCATGAAGCATTTGGGCTTACCGACCATAGCACATCCACAACCACACACCATCAGGTGGCTTCACCAAGGACAAGATCTTCGCGTGAGCCAACAGTGTTGCCTTCCACACAACATCAAGCCCTTCACGGATGAGATATTATGTGGTGTTTCTCCACTTGATGTTTGTGATGTATTATTAGGCCAACCATACTTATTGAAGTGACATGTTGTGTATGATTCAAGGCCTCATGTTATTATTGTTTCTTTGGGGAATAAGTTGTACAGGATACTAGAGGTAGACTGCCTACCGCGATCTCTTTAGTTGCTGCAAAACAATGTAGCAAGCTCATTTCTAAAACCGGTAAATTTGTTTTCCTAATGATACACCCTCAGGGAAAGAAGAAGATGGTGGCCATGACCTCCAGACAGGGCCCCTCCGCACGGAAACAACAGATGGACAAGGTTGTGGATGAGTACAAGGACATCTTCACCTCTCCACAGGGGTGCCTCTACATTGTTAGGTCAAGCACTCCATTGAACTAACCCTAGGTGCGTTGCTTCCCAATGGAACAATCTATTGGTGATCCATTCTGGAGAACGACGAAATCAAGAGGCAGATTCAGGAACTGTTGCAGAAAGGTCACATCCATCCAAGTTCATCGCCCTGTGGGAACCCGATTGTGTTGGTACAGAAGAAGGATGGGACTTGGAGACTCTGTATTGACTACCGGACGCAGAACAAGATCACTGTCGAAAATAGGTACCAGATCCCATGGATTGACGACCTTTTGGACCAACTGAAGGGGGCAAAATATTTTAGCAAGATCGACTTGAAGTCTAGCTATCACTGAGTATCAATCAAACCCTTTGATGTGTGGAATATTGCCTTCAAAGCTAAGGCGGGCCATTTTGAATCGTTAGTTATGCCTTTTGGGTTGACAAATGCTCCTGCAACCTCCATGAGGCTAATGGATGACATCTTGCGGCCATTCACTAACTCATTTGTAGTGGTATACCTGGATGACATCCTGATCTTCAGCCAGAGTTGGGAAGAGCACCTCCACCACATTTGACAGGTTCTCCAAACACTGCGGCAACACAAGATGTGTGCCAATTTATAGAAATGAACTTTTGGCATGACCTAGGTTTAGTATCTAGGATACATTATTGATGAACAAGGGGTGCATGTGGATCCAGCCAAGATCCAAGTCATTCGGGATTGACTAGCCCCAACCACTCTCATAGAGCTCTGTAGCTTTCTGGGTCTTGCCAATTTCTACCACAAGTTAATTTTTGGATTCTCTTAAATCACTTGGCCCTTGAGTCAAGTCACCAAGGAAGGAGTGAAAGAAAAATTATTTTGGTCTAAATCTCAACAGAAGGCATTCACAAAGTTGAAACATCGCCTCTACTCTGCACCAATTCTCACTTTACTAGACTTGCAACAACCATTTGAGATTGAGACAGATGCCTCTGTCTATGCTATTGGGGCAGTCCTTACTCAATAGGGGCATCCAGTGGCATATCACAGTGAGACACTTTCAGACACAGTTTTGAAGTATCCAAATTATGACAAAGAGATGTATTCCGTTGTGCAGGCTTGCTGAAAATGGAAGCACTACATTTTGGGGAAGGAAATGCTCATCCACATAGACCACCAACCCCTGCAGCTCGTATACATGCAAGGGAAGTTGCAGAATGATCACCATCAGAAGTGATCCACATACCTACAGTAGTTCCATTTGAATATCAAGTATAAGAAGAGTAACACCAATAATGTTGTAGACTGACCCATCCAACCACCGATCATGGTGTGAATGACCATTCTCAACTCTTGTGGGCACAAGACTTATGATTGGACACTTCTCTACAACAGTGACCCAGAGTTGGGCCACACATACTAGATTCTCTTGGAGGTTTAGGAAGTTCCAGATTTTCACCTCTGGGATGCCCTGCTATGCCACCTGGGACGTTTATGCTCCTTCAAGCGAGCGAGCCAAGATGATTTGGGAAGTGTTATCACTCAGGTTGTCCCTAAGCTCCTGAAGGGATACGGCTGAGGTAACCACAAACCAATCTTTGGATTGCAGGTTCTAGCCCACCTGCGATCAGAGAGGGCTCTCTTAATGATTTAGCTTTGTTTGATGATGATTTTAGGCTAGCTATTGGGTTCAGTGGGTTTTGTTGGTGTTTGGGTGGAGGATAAATGTAAGGGGGATAATTCCCAACAAAGAGGCAAGGGATTGTGTGACAAGTTTCAAACCATTGGGCATGGAGTCATGGATTGAGCTTTGCTGTTGCGTTTTCTTGGTCGCAAGAGGATCATAGAGCAGGATAGCTACACATGAAACAATATCAATTTCTGAAAGGATGGGATGAAAGTCAGAGACAAAAGGCAATTAAGAATCTTTCATCTACTAACAGAGAAGGGAAACAAATGTATGATTGTCTAGGAGCAACTAATAATTCCTAACTAATCATTCATACGTGAAAGAAATAGTGTAAACATGATTATTTAAGTATGCATATTCATAACTATTCCTGGTGAAAACATATAGAAATCACAGAAATTGAGCATAGGGTGCTGCCAAGCAAATCCTAAACTATTCTTCTTTTCTGTGAATTCAGATGGTGTAACACAGATGGTAAAGAAAACATGAAGAAAAAACTAAAACAGAGATAAGGAACACTTATTGAGTCATGTAGAAACACAGGAATTCCACAGCCACTCTTTGTCCAATTAGACACAACAGACAGTTTTCAGAATCCATGCATTTCAGCAGTCTTTGATTATAGAAGTTATCACATTTACACTGCGAGTCTGTGCTCAAGGAAAATATCAACTAACAAATACCAACCAACCAACCCTTCTTACATGTTTTAGGGCCGTATATATAGGCAAAATATTTGAAAGTATTTATTACAACCGACCTAAATAGGTTTGCATGAAAAGGATTTCTAAAACCTAACTTATGCTGGAATTTAATGCAAGTAAGTCTTTTTGGGCTGCGCCAGAGGCAGCTGGATCAAAAGTGAATTGAAGTGATGTCCTCTGTGACTTGGTGCAGTGGTTCTGTAATAACTGTGCATTGAGTTCTAGTCCGCTGATCTTCTGTGAGTTTTAATGTGCAGCCATCTATGCTAGTGAGCTTTGAATGGCTCTTTAACTGCTTCTTGACTTTCAAGGTTTTCTTTTAATGCTTCATTCACCTCGAGCCTTGAGAAGATCTCCGCTGATACACTTTTCCGCTACACTGATACTATTTGACATGCATTTTGGCTTCCTATCTACTCTGATACTCTTTAACATCTGAACCGGGTCTATCTCTGTCTTCAGCTACAATCAAAACTGCAAAATCGGGCCTTTTCTACCTTTTTCGGTGCAAAAATGGCCAAGGAATCAAAAGATTCCCTAAAGATTCTCCAATATGGCCTATTTCCCGTACGATGCGTGAGTAGCGCTTCACGCTAATCGCGCATTGAAAACTGCCTCTGTTTTTCATTCCGGGCTTCCGAAGCTTGACTTTTGCGTTTGCACGTTTTTTTCCTTTTTTTGGCTGCTGATGTCAGCGGTACGGTGGGTGACGTCATCCATGAGGTCCTTTGGTACGGTGATGACATCAGTAGGGTGACGTGGCAGTACAATAGGGTGATGATGTGGCAGGACACGGTGGCAGGGTGACGTGAGCCAGGCGCAGGCAGGAAGGGGTGGGGTGGAGGTGATGTGGCAGGGTGACGCGGCACTCCTGTTACGCGAGGGGAGGGCAGTTTTTAGCATGCATCGGACCGCCTTTGGTATGGAGGTGGTTTTTGTCAGAGGCGGCCCGATGCAATGGGATGCCGCCAGCTATCCCGGTGTACGTCGGTAAAACCATCGGACATTGGGTGCTAACGGGCCAACACAAGAGGGCGCCTGGTATGAACGAGGGTCGTTGGATCTAGGAGGGGCGATCCGACAGTGGACGGGAGGAGAAGGTGCACGGGATTTAGTGGAAGAGAGAGTGCATTAAATTGCTAATTTTTCATGGCGCGGGTGGGTTCGAACTTTAGAAAATGTGTTTGTCGCGTTGGTTATTTATTAATCAACTATTAATAAGTTCCAAAAATGAAATGCGCGGGGGTTTGTGAATGCATTTGAAGGGGGTTTTTTGTGTTTTGGAAGGAGTCCAAACACCTGGGAGGGGAAATTTATGCAGAAATGAGGGTTCTTACTAAGGTCCAGGTGACTTAGTAATTCCCAAGGAGAAACTTATGGTTATGTTTCAACCAGAGGAAGGGGATATTTACATAGGGGAATAATTACTATAGTTTAGTAGGGGGAAGGGAAATATATAGGGATTTACATAATAATGTCAGGGGTTAATATGATAATGACAAGAAAGCGCTAAGTTCAGAGATCTTAGGCTTTAAGGGGAAATAGAACTCTGTAGAGAAAATATGGACCCCCTTGAGTAAAGCAGATCTTTACCAAGGCAAATGATGTGGAAAATGATGAAACTAAGAGATATCAAGCAGATCTTGACCTCTTTAAGGGGAAGTTATTAAATGATTTAGGGGAGAGAAGAAGGGGGAGTTAGTCATGCCTCGCTTGAAGTCCTTCAGAATGGGAACTGCCTTGCCATACTGATTGAATGGATATAACATTTGAAAACACAAAACTGATCATAATCAATGATTCTGCAGCCACAAAACTACCTACCCAGCCTACTTACCTAACATTTTTTCTTATTTTTGGGTTTGGGTGCACTTAGACTTGCAGACCCAGCTTTTCAACTTTTCTTTTTTATGTCTTCCTATCTACATCTACACTTATTTCCTCCAAGGGCCCAGATTAAGCAGTTGGGCTCCTTTGATTCTCTACCTATCTAAAATCTGCCAAGATTAAGCTGTTTGGATAGATTATTTATTCTCTATATTCTAAAATTGGTAATTGAAACCTAGGGAGACCAAGATTAAGCTGTTTGGACCTCCCTTTAGCATGAAAAGTCTACAAAAATGGAATAATTCTTCAAAATTGGAATGCAGAAGTTGAACTTTGACTAGCATTCTTTCATGGCCTCTTTCTTTAGTGACTGTTAGCAAATATGGAGCATTGCAGGATGCAAAGTATGACATATTTGGCCTGTAAAAATATCAATCATGAAATATGAGTAACCTGCTGCAGCAGGAGGCTAACAGGAAGCACACTATTGTTGGACTGCTAGGCATTTTGGGATTGAGAAAATAATGGTAGTATTGCAGAATTATTTCTACTAGCTGAATCTTCAACAAGATGTCGGGAAGTACATCAGATCCTGCACTGCCTGCCCCATTGCCAAACCGACCATCAAGAAGCAAGGTCTCTATACTTTGCTACCTACCCCTAGTCGACCTTGGGAATCCATCTCCATGGATTACATGCCAGGTCCTCCTTCTACTAAGCATGGAAACGAATGTGTTTTTGTGGTCGTCGACAAATTCTTGAAGATGGCCATTCTAGTGGCCTGCAAGAAGAATATCACAGCAGAAGCCATTGCTAAACTCTTATTTGAACGAGTGTGGGTACACTTTGGGATCCCACAATCTATCGTCTCAAATCAGGATAGCAAGTTCCTAAGTACATTTAGATCTAGTCTCTGGTCGATGTTGGACACCAATCTCATTGAGTCCACATCTTTCTATCCCTAAACTAATGGCCAAACAAAGGTTGTCAATAGGATGATCATACAAATGCTATGCATGTACAACTCAAAAGACCCACACACATGGGATGAGAGCCTTCCATATGTGCAACAAAAATATAACCAGGATCTCCACAACTCGACTGGCCACAACCCTTTTTAGGTGGGCTTGGGATTCCAACCACTATTTCCCATTGATGTGCCCATACCATTTGCAGCTACTCAGGTAGATTCAGCTCATGTCAAGTCGGAAGCTGATAAGGCAATTAGCTTCATTGAGCACATCCAACATATCCACCAGCAAGTCCATGAGATTTTGGCGAAATCAAATTCCAAGTACAAGCAACGACATGATCAACATCGGGTGCCACACAAGTTTCGGGTGGGTGACAAAGTCTAGTTGCATTTACAGAAGGAATGCCTTACTGGAGTCTATCGTAAACTCAAAACACTCTAATATGGTCCTTACAACATTACCACCACTGTGGGCAACAATGCATTTGAGCTCAGCATTCCTCCATTCCTTGGCTTGCACCCAGTGTTCAATGTTGACCACCTTTGACCATACTTCCCAGCATTGTTGGACACATTAGACATTGTAGAACAACTCACACCTACATAGTTAAATCCAGATTGCGTGGAGCAAGCCAGAACTGATCGGATCATGGACATGCATATCAAGAAAAATCGCCAGTAAAGGGTCCAACTATTTCAAGTTGTCAAAGTAGGCCAACTCCTTCACTAGGGCAAGTGGCTCACTAGGGACCAAGTTCGGTGGAAGTTTCCCCATCTCATGGAGGAACTCAATGCAATGGGGACCATTGCTTCCTAAGGGGGGAGGAATGGTCCAGGTGGATATTTGTGTCCACCCGCCAATTCCACTTGGACCCCCACCATTGTTTCTTTTAGCTTTTTAGTTTCCTTAATTGTAGCACAATTTACTATTTTTAGCAGTTTTTTGGGTCCTAAACTTCTGGAGCCGTTTTGAGGCGCTAAACAACGTTTTTTTGCAATCTACCACCAACCCTTTTCTACCTAAAATCGTCTTTTCCATCATAGCCCTTGGAGAGATCTTTCCAACAATTATCATGTGTGTCAAACGGAGTTAATATGACCAAGTCGCGATGCCGGGAAGTTGGTTGTCCAACTCACCTCAATGAGGCCCATAAACTCTTGTTGTTACATCTCCTTGGGTTACAGTTTTGGTTGTTTAGGGTTTGATATTATTGTTTAATAATAACATGTCCCTTGAGCCTCATTGTAACACAGTTCAGAGGCATGTAGTCGTCACATCTCTTCTCAGAGATAAGCTACCATCATCCGAGCTAGTCTTATTTCCATTTTGTTTGTAAGCATATTTCAGTATTTGATATTAATGAAATGAAGTGTTATTTCTACTACATCGTTGTATTTATGATTATATCTATAATTTGTTGCATTCTTGTTTAAATCCGGATCATGGACGGTCCAATGGTGGTTGCAAAATGATCATTGGGCGTGGGAGTTGCCAGCGGATTGATAGATACCAGCATACTGTAGAGGAACCCAAGTTTTTCACCTTATGGTTGTAAGCTAATCCATGCAATAATTTTTTTAGTAGATCTGTAGAACAGTTGAGCAGTGCAACAACAACATGGTGGTTTTCTCCCATAAGGGTTTCCACCAGAAATATATGTGAACTTATGTGTGCATGCTTGCGTTAATATTTCTCATGGTTATTATGCATTCATATTATTGTTTCTTATATGATTTTTATAAGCTAATGTTGTGGATGTGCATGGATGATAGATATTGAGTTTGGGAAAAAGTTTTAAGTTGGTGAAAATTGATATAAACAACATCACTACTAGTTCACCCTCCCCTCTCAATAGTGAATATATTTCCAACATCTTTCTCATGTATCAAGGACTCAATAAAATAATTTAGTGTGGGAACCCTCCAGGTGATGCCTATTGCAAGCCTAACTATGTGAAAAGTCAAGGAAAATAGAACATAATTTGTACCCAATTTTAACAATATTAAAAGAATTAATTGACTTTTTTGGCTGGATTTGTTGATTCCACATTCCTTCAACTAGAGTAACAAGTATTTCAAACTCGTGAAGTGTTCTAGTCACTACGACAACACCTAAAAGTTTGGGCATATTCAAAATTTTGCATCCCCCTATGCTTGCCTCTGGCTATTAGGGTTATAACTGGGTTTTGGAATTGGTTGATCTCCCCATGACCCATTCCTTTCAAAACCTATCAGTATACCCCCTTCCCATGATGCATGTCATCTTCACTCTTCGTGAATTTTCTCAAAGCTCGATTACAGAGATACATTAAGGTTTTCTCGATAACTTCACCTCGCCATGGTCCTCATCCTCCCAAGTTCATTAGGGTCTATAAAATTCTATCTTTCCCCTTGCATCCTTGTAACACTAGATTTACATGATTAAGGATCCAACCTTGCCTTGCATTAATCCTCATGCTCCATATGTCTGATTCACAAGTACCTCAAGGCACTTTCTCTATAAGTACCTCATCACCATGGGAAGCACATAATATTAAAGTCACTTGCAATTAGTGGATCCATTAAATGCTGAAATTTAAAATCTATTTCCAAATTGAAGCATGATTTTCTCAACCCATGTAATTTATAACATATTAATTTGTATTATTTATGGTTCATGCTAATTGAGTAAATTATTTTTTATTCTTATTTGTTTGCTTTCATAATCTCACATGAAAAGTATCACTTTGGTAAACTAATTTTTTCGTTTCACCTTATCTTTAGGACATTAAGTAAAGGTGACTCAAATACACATCAAACAAGGTAACACTTGCACTAAATAAAACTTTGAGACACTACTCAAAAGTTGGAAGAATGGAAGGCTTCGAGTTATTGTAAACAAAACATACAAAGCAAGAAGATAAATGAATGCATACATTAATTAAAGGAGGAATTGAAATTTTTTAGTCATGGTATGATGCAATCACAAAAAGGGAAGAGCCTTTTGACAATCTCTGTCAATTTTAGCTCCTTATAAAAGGCATTTGGGAACACAAACCATTATTTTGAACAAGGGTTGCAAGTAGCCACGAGTCCCTATTGGTATATAATATTGTTTTGACATGTTTACTTACTAAATGTGGTGTTTAAACGAGTTCTCGCCATTTAAATGTTTTATGGTTTTATGTAGGTGTCATTATCCATTGCAGGGAATGTCTATACAAGTCATTATATCTCTTGCTAGTGTTGTTGTTTGTATCTTATTTATATAGGAGAAAATATACACTTTTCTCATTCTTAGTGTGCATAATGAGATAATATAGTTGACAATATTCTTTTTATTTTACACATTTTGTTCATTTTAAAAAATTGAATTTTAGTATTACTCTACACATCTGACATTGAATTAAGATTCATTTAAAATAGATTTAGTCCTTTAAGTCATATTTTGAAGAAATATATACTCTAGAGAAGTGTAACACT
>APFE030614239.1:0-19922 GCA_000404065.3 Pinus taeda
GCTGAATCCAAATATGCAGTTAAAAAACCATTTTAACTGCTAAAAATCAAGATTTAACCTCATTTCTTCTGCCGGATTCCGTCACCGGAATCTCCAAAAAGTCGCATTATAAACAACTCCTATAATAAATGTATTTAATCTTCTTGGAAGTGGCAATTATGATAATTATCAATAATAAATGTATTTAATCTTCTTGGAAGCCAAGTTCCACATTATCAATAATATTTTCCCGAAAGAATCCCTACATTTAATCTTCTTGAAAGCCAAGTTCCACATTATCAATAATATTTTCCCGAAAGAATCCCTTTTCATAGTCCAGGAGAAGCAGAATGAGCCCTCTTTTAATTACATTATACTGTCAGCTTAGCTGACAAACCGTCGAATCAACACATACATTAGCTGTAAACAGCCGGCATATCGAGCAAGGAATACGCTGCAGCAATGGGGCGCAGCTCGGCAGGATTTGAACCTGGCCGGGGGCGTGCAAACCGACCGCCCTGTACAAGAGCCCCGGGTTTGGATGGGTGAATTATTTTTACATTTTCTAGTGTTATGGGTCAGATCTGATCCTCTTCGTTGAACAATAAGGATTTAAATTCTATCCGGGTTTGGATGGGTGAATTATTTTTACATTTTCTAGATGTTATGGGTCAGATCTGATCCTCTTCGTTGAAGAATAAGGATTTAAATTCTATTTTTATTGTATTGATTTAAAAAGTATTCAAGTTCATTTTTTTTTAAGGATTATTTACTAGTTTCATTGTGTAGTTGGTTTTTAAGATAATTGCTTTCGAATGGAAAGATACTTTGTCTAACCATATTATATTAGAGCAATTCCTGTTTTTAAGGGGAATGCTTACATTCTTTTAAAGTTTAAAAAAAAAAACATTTTATTGCACTTGATTAAAGCATATCACTGTATAGAATGATATTTTTTTAGTATGGCTATGCAAAAAATTGGGTGTTCTCCGTTGAGGTTGTTGATGGGATAATGACTTACATTATATCATTGAATTATGATGTTTTGATAAATGGATTGTCATGAAAAAAATTAATTGAGACTAGGGTGTTCATTATTTTCTCTATTATTTTTTATTGTCATAGAAGATCTGAGTTAAATGATATATGAGGCAAAGAAAATTGGTTTCTTGGTGGGTATTAAGATTACCAAAAATATTTCTATAACACATATTTTATTCATATATGACATGTTAATATTTGGGAATGTGTCCACATTGGAATGGAAATACTTACAACATATTATTTCTATTTTTGGTGAAGCAATGCATAGTCTTCTGATGAGTAGCTCAAAATCCTAGCTTATTGAAGTGCCCACAAGTAATGGATTAGTAATGAAGATTACCAATTTATAGTGGATGTGGTTGATTTGAACAGTGGTAAGTTAAATATGTTGATTTCTACTTGAAACAGAATAATTATGGCATTAGAGACAAGAAATGGCTGATACAAAAATTTGAGAAAAAATTGGCAAATTGGTCGCATATTTATTTTCTCTCTAAATACATCATTATACATATTAATTCAATAATTACAAAATTCATACGGCAGGGGCTAAGGATTGTCATAAGATACATTTAGTTAGATTGGAGGAAATATCAAAAAGAAAAGAAGGAGGATGGGGGTTAAAGAACACTGGAATTTTTGGTTGGGATTTGGTGGTAAATAGCTTATGGAGGGCATTATTTGGAGAAGGTATATGGAAAAGGATTGTTTCAGAAAAATACCTTAAACAATATTTTGTGGTTACATGGATAAAAAAAGGGTCTCAAGTTACTAGAAGGGTCTAATATGTATGGAACAAATTTATGAAGGTTAAACATTGGCTGATTGGAAATCTGAATTGGGAGGTTGGAGATGGCTCATTGGTTGAGATCGATTTTGACCCTATCATAAGTTTCTTGGAAAACCATTATATACCCTGTCATCTCATTAGGTGCATCCATGATAAAAGTATTTATTTTTTACACCATATTTTGAGGGATGTTGATTTCATCCATCATTATCCAACATAGGCATGCTCCAGAAACTTGAGGTCGGTAGGTGAATTAGCTAAGATTTGAGACAGATATGTGCTAAATTTATATCTAGTTTGTATTTACTTGAAAAAGAAGACTGATTACTTGAGATGGGATGGAAGTGTTGTTCAAGGGTACATCTCTGTAAGGATATCTACTTATACATTTCTCAATCACTTATGAAGGTAGGAGAAAGGTGGTGGTTCGGGAAGGTTTGGAAGTGGAACTTTCCACTAAAACTCAAATGTTTTGGGTGGTTGGTCTTGAAAAACAAGATATTAACTTGGGAAAATTTATGTAAGAGAGGATTGATAGCTCTAGGCAGATGTGTTATGTGTATGGAAGATATTGAGGATGTTAATCACCTATTCCTCAAGTATCCCTTCAAAGTTTCCATATGGATCAATGTTACACAAATCTCAATTTTACAACTAGTTAAAAATCATCATCTATAGAAGATTGTTTGATGGAGTAGAAGAAGGAGCATAAGGAATACAAAACTCTTCCTCTTTGTTGTGTGTGGAGCATGATTGTTCAAAGGTCTTTGTTTCAGCTGGATGTATACCCCAGGAAGTTTTGTACACCCCTCCACGCGGGGGGGCGTGGGGGGGACTTGTCCCCCCCGCGGGGGTCCGGGGGGGCGATCACCCCCGACTTGGGGGTCCGGGGGCTCGGGGGCAGCGCCCTGAAGCTAAAAATAGATGTAAATTTGCCTTGTAAAAGTATAGTAATTTCTAGTCAATCTGAGCACGTTTCATTAGGCGGATGATCTGACGTTAAACTTATGTTTAGTTTAGGGTTTTTTTGCCCTAGAAGGCAACCCTCTCTTTGTATGAGGGTATTGTATTGAGGCGGCGATATTAGATGTGTATTCTGTGTGAGCGAGAAACAGAGAGGTGAGACTGTGAGAGAAAACAGAGGATATTACAGCGGCTTTGTTGTAGGTTGTGTCTCTTCATTTTGCTGGATAATAAAAAGGAAGGACTGGCTGTTTGAGGTGGACGTAGCCCAAACTGGGTGAACCACGTATATATGTGTCTCTCTTGTTTTGTGTGTTTTCTGTGTTTATATTTCTGCAATATTTTATGTGTTCCATCGCTCCGTAATATATAATTTTCTAACACTCTTTACATATTTTGGGGAATTTCAAGGAGCATAAATGCTCTTGTTTTTTAAAACATCCCATTGGACTCTAGTAGGATCTATTTAAACATCACTGCATATTTCAATGAGATTGGGCTTGTGGTTCATAGGAAAAAACACAGGTACATACAACAATTGGATATTTGGAATAGATATCCTGTGTGGCTTTTTTATGGTGCAACTAATTCAAGCAAATGTGACAGTGGGGCATACATTGTTCTAGTTCCTGGACAACATTATCATTTCTATTGGAACAATGGTTCTGCTACAAATTCTCTAGTTGAGGTTATTGCACTATGGGATTCTTGTTCTATGCCAAATGGTTATCACTGGAGACAGTATATGTCTTTGGGGTTCAAAATTTGTAATTGATTGGGCAAATGAAAGGCCCACTTTCAATCTCCCGAGGCTTTGAAATTGGGTGAACATAATAAAAAAATTGATTGGACACTTTAGATTGGTGACATTAATCACACATATATACAGAGAATTGAATAATATTATTGATACACTCTCAAAGAAGGGACATAGATATACTATGGGGGAGATCAATTATGAAGCTTTCAACAATGGTGCAATCCAAAGGACTAGAAAGATCCAATTCACCTGATATTTTCTCTTTTTTGCAGCTGACCATCGAGCATTTATTCTAATGTTGTTATATATATTTGTCATACATTTTTTTTGCAATTTTTCTTTTGGTGATGCAATCCCAAGGATTTATATTCTAGTAACTAGTTTAATATGTTAATTACTCTAACATTGTTTATATGCTAGATATGTTTGAATATAACAATATATTTGTATGATGTAGATAAATTTTATAAGATATATATATATAGATATATATATATATATATATATCTATATATAGATATATATATATATATATATATATCTATATATATATTAGATATATATATATATATATATATATATATATATATATATATATATAATATATATATATATATATATATATATATAAACTTCAGAATGTCTTCAAAACCATACTATATAGAGGGATTCTCACTCCTCTCCATGGAAGCCAAGAGAATCACCCCTTTATTCTTCTCGAAGAAACCCAAAAAACAGAACGAGGCATTATGGTTATAACCGAACACTACAAAACATTAGAAAAGAACATATATACAAGCCTTCTTATAGATCATTTAGAGTCAATGGAAAAAATAGGATTTGGATCCTTTACAGTTGAACTGAGAATAGCAGGAGTATCAGAACCACATTGAAGATGCCCTTCTACATGGGTTAGTATTGCAATGAGCCTATCCATAAAAAAATTAAAAATAAAAAATAAAAATAAATAAAAAATAAAAAAAATAAAAAAATAAAAAATAAAAAAAACAAGCAATCTTTTGATTTCCTCCAGCGAAGCAAACATATTGTATCTCTCCACTTACTTATCCTTTGTATCTCTCCACTTACTTATCCTTCAACACCATGTTAAGCAAGGTCTTCATCTGCCAATGTAATGAAATTGAGTTGAGGTATTGTTTTCTTTGTCTATTGGTATGACTAGGATTGGTAACCCACTGAGAAACCTCCTCTAATATCTCAAAGTCAGAATAAGATTGCCTCTCAACAACCACCATAGTCTCCAAATTCTGAATTTCTCGTCGATTCTTAGAAGGAACAACCTTAAAATAAGCCTTGGCTAAGTCCTAAGAAAATATATAGGCCCTTCATTAGAATTGTGAGTTGTTTTTGCTGCCACCTCTCTAGTTATGCATGTGTTGCATGGGAGGCATGGCACACAGCAGGGTCTTAGTCCTCAACTTACCAAAGGTACACCTACAACCAATGATCTAATGAGTGCACCAACCTGGAACCTGAACACTTACAATACACTAACTAATAGTGAAACAATAGCGACTCTAGACGTTTGAAACCCACTCATGACAAGGGATGGACCACATCTACTAGGCATACAAGGGCTATAATCACCTCCACCCTTAAAACCTATCATTCTCTAAGCGTTAAAGAAAATCCACAATCATACCCAAAAAAGAGACATGCCACAATTATACCCCTCTTTTTAAACCAAGTATTCAAAGTGATGAGGATACTTATAGTGAATCCATAACCTCTGAACGTCAGTAATCCATCTCCTTAATAAGTACTTTGTTTCTAATTTATGCAAGCTCATATATAAACAAATTTATTACCATGCCAACTACAGTATAGGAACAAAGCAGATGGATCTGAAGTTTATAAGGATTGATCCAGTAGAAATCTACATGAAAAATATTCTTCTACCCACCAATGGTACATCACACATGATAAACATAGATCTTAGTAACATAATGTCTTCTATCTAAGAGGGTGTATAGGATGTCCTGATTGAAGAAAGAAATTCAATACCTTCATTTGAGAGGATCTAAAGGAAGTCTTTTGTTTTAGAGGGTGTATAGGAAGCCATTCTCAGAACTTGAATCAACTCGAGGCACTACATTCACAGTTATCAACACTTTCACAAAACCAAATTAGTTCCTCCAAAGGTGGTTAACATGCAACATTAACAAATTACACTGATTTATAGTAAGAGTAGTTTTATCGTGTCGTGAGAGTAGCAATTCACTAGTGCATCTCAAATATACAGCTGTAATCAAATTAATGGCGACGATGTTATTTGGGACAACCCAAATATATAAAATGTACATTCTCTAATTCAAAAGAGCTCAAAATTAGGGGACTGAAGAGCAAACGAGAAGGAAAAGAGATTGAGCTTTGGAATACTCTATAGGTTAAGCCTATCATTGATGGCAAGGATTCCCTTGTTGTACAAATGAGTAAGTTGAAAGAAGAGAAAGTACACTTGATGCAACAATATGATGGTTAAAATAAAATCAAACAATTACACATAAAACTTAACATCTTAAGATTGGGAAACTCAAAGTTAGAATTGAAAATTAGAATGCAGAAAAGGAAAGTTATGATTTTTACATGTGAATCTCAATCTCTGCATACATATGTATGCAACAAGTGGCAAAGTGCTAAGCCCTCAAGGAGAAGGAACATAATGAATTGGTAGAAAAAGTCACTCTAGTAATTAGGAGGAGCTTAGGTCACGTCGAAATAAGAAAAACAAAAAATGAGCTTTTAGTTATATAATAATTGTAAAAATCTTTTGATTAGTTAAATTTATGTAGCTTTGAGTTTCTTATCCTCACACAAAATATTTTAACAATACACTATTAATATTTTAAGTATAGTAAATTTTTACTATTTATTTTAATTTTTTAAACTTTAACTATTTATTTTAATAAAAAAATAAAAATAGAAATTGATTTAATTATTGATCTACTTTATTAAATCTCTCTACCATATACTTGCATCTTTCTAAGGTAATTTGCTTGGGATAGTTGGCGTCTTCAATGTAAGCCTCTCTACTACGTACTTGCATCTTCATATTGCTAGGGGTTTCTCGCATCTTCAATATAATGTCGCTTACCTAATTCATTTCACTCTACCCCACTGTTTGGTGAAGTGTTGGATGGCATTCATTTACGAAAAAATTCTGATGTGATGGGAGAGCTTTTATGTGGTTTTCACTTTCATTTTTGGCACCTAGCAATTCAATACTTCATTTCAAGCGGTTTTCAGTGAGTTGTTTCATGGTTTTCAATCAGTTATTATGAAGTTCTTGGGTGAACCAAATTTGTGGGATCATCTGAAAAAAACCAATTTTGTGAGAACCTTTTGTCTTTTTAACTGCGCATTACTCTCTTAATTGTGCAGTAATAAAAAAAATATAAAGTAACTGGATCGTGAATGAATGCAGCCAAAATATATATGCAGCGTTAGAATTACTATGGTTCAGTAGCGACAATGTAAGTCAATGGGAATCCATATAATAAAAGAATTTAATCTTCTTGGAAGTGGCCATCGATAGTAACATCAGATGTCACCTCTCTTTTGGAAAAGATTTCAACAGAAAAATCAACTCGAAAGAGAGGCCATCTAAAACTTTCCACTTCGATATTATCGTAATATTTTTCCGAAAGAATCCATTTTCATAGATTGTATCATAAATATTGGGTTAAGGTTTTTTCTTTCATGACAAATATTAAGGTCAATAATTTTTTTATTTTTTTTATTTTTTTTTTTATTTTTTATTTTTTTTTGAAATTTGAAGTTTTGAATTGCAATGGACAAGAGCCCGTGTCTCAAAGAATGAATTATTTCTACATTTTCTAGTTATCATGAGCAAGATCTTTTCTTTTTGGATGAAGAATCAAGAATTTGTTTGGAGGTTTTTGTAGGTAGAATTTGAAGAAGAGAAATCTGGAATATGTTTCATAGTTTGATTTTCAAGTCGATGACTCAAGTTCATACTAGGACCCATCATGAGGACAAGAATCAAGGACTTCTAGTAAGATTATTGGCACCTTAAATTCTATTTTTATTGGATTGATTTCAAAAGTATCCAAGGCCACTTCTTTTAAGGATTATCAGCCAATCTCGTTGTGTAATATTGCCTAAAAATTGGTTTTGAAGATAACTTCTTTTAGATTGAAGGATACTTTGTCTAAGAATATTACATCCAAACAATTTGGGTTTTAAAAGACCAACAAATACATGATGCAATTGTCATAGCAGAGGAATGCTTACAGTCCATTAAAGTAAAAAAAGGAGGCAACATATGAATGTGTATGATTGTGTAGACTGGTGTTTTTAGGATGGATTTGCACAAAATTAGGCTTTTCGTTGAGGTTGTTGATTGGATAATAGCTTACATTACATCAGTGAATTATGGTGTTTTGGTAAATGGGGTGTCCTAAAAAAATTTCAAGGCTTTGCGAGGGTTTAGACAAGGGTGTTCATTATCCCCTAAATTATTTTTTATTGTCATAGAAGGTCTGAGTCAATTGATATATGAGGTAAAGAACAAATGTTTCTTTGTGGGTATCAAGATCACCAAAAATATTTCTATAACACATCTTATGTTCATAGATGATGTGTTAATATTTTGGAATGTATCCACATTGGAATGGAAATACTTACACCATATTATCTCTGTTTTTGGTGAAGCAATAGGTCTTCTGATGAGTAGCTCAAAATCATAGCTTATTGAAGCAGCCATAGGTAATGGCTTAGTAATCGAGATTGCCAATTTATTTGCAATGTATGTGGTTGATTTGACCAATGGTTTTAAATATCTTGGTTTCTACTTGAAACCGAATAATCATGCAATTAGAGACCGAAAATGGATGATACAAAAAAATCGATGAAAAATTGGCAAATTGGTCATTGAAATGGCTCACACTTGGGCTAAGATTGATATTGGTTCAGTTTGTCTTACAAAATCCTTCTAGATGCATATTTTTTACTCCCTAATTCAATAATTACAAAATTCATATGGTCAAGGACTAAGGATTGTCATAAGATACATTTGGTTAGACTGGAGGAAATATTAAAGAGAAAAGAAAGGATGGGGGTTAAAGAACATTGAAATTTTGGTTGGGATTTTGCGATAAAAAGCTTATGGAGAGCTTTATTTGGAGAAGGTATAAGGTAAAGGATTGTTTCCAAGTTATATATAAAGTATTACTTCAAAATGTATTCAAAACCAAACTATATAGATCTCCCATACAATGTTGTTTCTTTTTATCATATATAGAGATTCTCACTCTCTCCATGGAAGCCAAGAGAATCACCCATTTATCCTTCTAAAAAAAATAAAAAAAGACAAAACCAAGTTATAATGAGACATTACAAAAAATAAGAAAATACCATATATGCTAGTAGCCTTGTAGACCATTAAGAGTGAGAGGAAAAAATAGGATTTGGGTCCTTTGCACTTGAACCGAGAGGAGCGGGAGTATCAAAATCACATTGAATATGCCCTTCTACATGGGCCAATATTGCATCGTACATATCCATAAAAGAATGTTTATTTCTTAGCATTCTCTATATCCTCCAATGAAGCAAACACATTGTATCTATCCACTTACTTGTCCTTTAGCACCATTCCAAGCAAGGTCTTCACTTGCCAATGTAATGCAATTGAGTTGAGGTATTTCTCTCTTCGTCCCCTAGTATGACCGAGGTCAGGAACCCAATAAGAAACCTCCTCTAATATCTCAAAGCCATAATAATATCGCCTCTTAGCACCCACCATAGTCTCCAAATCCTGAATTTACCACTGAGTCTCGGGAGGAACAACCTTAAAATAAGCCTCAATCGAGTCCTAGGTGAATATACGGGCCCTATGTTGGCCTTGTGAATTGTTGTCGCTGCCACCTCTCCTATTACGCATGCATTGCTTGGATGACATGACACACAAGAGGGTCTTAGTCCTCAAATTTCCACAGGAATGCCCATAGCTAGCGGTCTTATGAGTGCACCAACCTAGAACCTGAGCACTTACAATACATTGAATGACAATGAAACAAATAGCAACTCTCGATGTTTGACACCCACTCAAGCCAAGGATGGACCACATCTACTAGGCACATAGGGGTTATAATCACCTCCACCCTTAAAACCTATCATTCTCTGATTGTTAAAGAAAAGCCACAAACAAACCCAAAGAGGAGACAAGCCATAGTCATACCCCTCTTTTCTAAACCAGGTATTCAAAGCTTCAAATACTGACATAAAAAAAATCAAACTTGAATTTTAGAAACCATCGACTAGGCAATAAACTAGACCCTCAAACTAGGAATAACCAAAACAAGGACCATTTTTTTCATATTAACCCTAGAGCCTAGCAAACTAAATTTAACTAACAAGATGACCAAACCAAGATTCACATTAGCAGGAAGAATAATAGACAAATAAAGAAATTCCTGAGAACAAGCTTGAGTTGTCAAACTAGAATTGACAGGGAGGGATGACAAACAACTTCCATTAACTATTGTCATCTTCTTCTGCAAACTCTTGTTTCCATGACATACCTTCACCACTTTCCACAATTTATCGATACCCAACAAATCACAATGCCCAAAACACGGGAGTCAAAACTGAACACCAACAGTAGGGTGGTTGACTCCTCATCCTCGCTCTAGATCATTCCTCCCTCACTCACCTCCAAGTTCATGTCTCTCCCCACCACCCTCCACATCAATTTAATGGCCATCTATTTCACCGCGTGCATATGCATGTTTGGGGCGAGCCACACCCCATGCTTTTTAATGCCCATCACGTCATTAGGGTGGCGAGATCACCCCACAAGACCCCCCCCCCCCTCGTACATTGTACCCACTCCCATTGAGGATTTCCTATCACTTTCCAAAATGGATTGGAGCGAGCCAGCCCATTTGATTTGTTCTAACAATGGCCAACTCTCGTTTAGACAAAGGTATCGACAATGACAACCCAAGTTACACATGAAGTTTACCACCTTATTCTCCAACCTCCTTGAATGGAGGACTATTATGTAATCCAACTGACGAACCAGTTCTCCAATGTGGTTAATGAGGGGTTCCAAATGCCACCTTTTGGCCAATTTAGAGGAGGGGGTTCCATTGATAAGTATTTGAGTTATCATTGTCACTAGCTTTGAGTCACCATCAATTTTTAATCTATGGTATCCTTCTGCAATAACTATCTAGAGACCTATTTTCAGGGCCTAAAACGTTTCCATGTTGTTGCTAGTAGTTCCACAACTTTGAGAATACACCCTTATGGTGTTCTTTAAATTACAATCCTTGAAAATGCCTCTAAAGCCTACAATCCTTGGACTTCCTTTTGAAGCCCCATCGAAATTCAATTTGATAAATCCTTATGGGGGAGGGGTAAAGTTGGTGGGGGTATATCATCTAGTCTCCAAACTTTTGACTCTTGCGGAAGAAATCATAGTCCATGATAACTCCAGTTTGCTCAGGATTTCAACTTCCTTATGGTCAGTATTCCAGTCTTCTGTGGACCAAACCTCTACTAATATTGTTTCTTGATTAGCGCCCAAGTATTCTCTACAAATTTCCTCTTATTCTTGAATAATCTCCTGTTACGCTCTTTCCAAAAAGCCCATGTAACAAAGCCTCCTACTAGTATCCATATTATGTTCACTACATGAAGGCTTGAACAAGTTGTGTCTCGATTGCTCAACTGTAGTGAGAAGATTAGTAGGATTGCAATCACTATGACTAAAAATTGAAAAAATGGGAATCCATATTGCTTCTATAAATGGGTGTGATTTTAGGACATGTTCCACATTCTCCTCCTGGTTTCTGCATAGATGACAGAAGGATGGGCTCCGATATCATTTCTTCCTAATGTAATCCCATGTCAACAGCTTTCTTCTCCCTACCAGCCAAAGGAACTGGGCCACTTTAGGCCAAATATTGTTGGTCCATATTCTTCTCCATGGTGCTCCTCTCAGTAAATCTTGATGCCCAAAAAACAAAGAGTATGCTTCCTTCAAAGTAAACATTCATTTTTTTATAACCCCATCTCAACTTATCATCTTGAGCAATAATAATTTTACGATCAGACAATTATTCTCTCAGGTTGTCCCATGGATACATGTCTTGATGATCTAGTCAACCCTCTTTTCTTTTCCATTCTCTCCAAAGGGAGAAGGTTTTATTTTCCTTCTAGTAATCTGCCACCTTTCTCCCCTCATGCTCAGTAGTAAAGTCTTTTAGTTCCCTAAACTCTTCCCTTTCACTCAGTCATGGAAGTGTTTCCAGGCATCATCCCAAAAGAGGGTTGTATCCCCTTTTCTTATTTCCCAGAATACATTTACTTGAACTAGGCCCCTATTTGCTTGAGCCAAATTCCATATGGACAAACCGAGAGTGAAGGTCGTCTCTCTAAGTTTCTAGCTTTGGGTTATAGTTGTGTTGTATTTTCTATCCCGTATCTTCTTCCAAAGTTCCTCACCCCCTAGATCCATCACCATCATAACTTAGCACCCAAGGCTTATGTTAAGTGTCTCCCAGTCTCTCAATCCAAGTCGCCTTGCCAACTTCAGAATGCACAATTTATATCATGCTACTAACGACCATTTCTTGGCTTTATTTCCCCCTCCCAATAGAAAATATTTGAACCTTGATATAGTTTCCTTACAATTGATCTTTGGGGCTACTAAAACTAACAATTGATACATTGGAAATACCTAGAGGACTGCTTTAAGAAGGACAAACTTGCAACCCAAATTTAGTGCCTGAAAAGCCCAATTATTTAGTTTGTTAGATATATTTTGTATTACCTCTTTCCAACATGATGCTCTCATAGAATTACTTACCAACATAATTCCTATATATTTCTCCAAGAGGCTACCGATCTGGAAGGCCAAGAACCTGGATAGATGGTGTTGTATTGGGGCACTAGTGTTGAAAAATAAGATATTTTACTTCTCGTTGTTGATCGATGTGTCAGAATCAACCATAAAATATGAGATGATGATACATGATACTCTAGATTCCCATAAGGAAGGTTGGAAAAATAGAAAAATATCATTAACAAATTGTTCATGAGTTATTGATAGATCATTGCCAAAAAGGTGCAAACCCTTGATAATACCCCTAGCACAAGTTTCTTTTAGGTATCTGCCTAATCCCTCCACTGCTAAAATAAAAAGGAATGGTGACAAGGGGTCACTTTATCTCAAGCCCCTCAAGGGATTAAAGTTCTTGGTGGGGGATCCATTAAGCAATAGAGAATAGAATGACGTCGAGATTAGAGATCTAATCCAAGATATCCATTACCTAGAGAACCCAAAGGAATCTATGACCTAATTCAGTTAATCCTAATTTAGCCTATCATAGGATTTTGACAAATCCAATTTAATTAACATCACAGGCTTCTTCAAATGTTTGAAGGAATGGACAACCTCATGGGCCATCATTATCCCATCCGCAATTTGTCACCCTTCCACAAAACATGTTTTCTTTTGGGAAATAAGACCATTAAGTAAGGGCTTTAGACATTTGAAAATTATGGCGGAAATCATCTTGCATATCACATTACAAAAGGATATGGGTCTAAACTCACTTGGATCCTCTAAATTAATTTAATTGGGAACCAAAGTTATAAAAGTAGCAATCAAACCTATTCATACCTTTTGAGAGTAACGAGATCCTTCCATCAAGGCATGAACATCCTTTCCAACAAATTTCCAGTGTGCTTTAAAGAAGTCATTAGTAATGTCATCTGGTCCCATAACCTTATTCTTGGGCATTACCATTACGACCTCATCCACTTCTGTAAAAGATATCTCCCTCATTAATGCTTCATTCTTCTCCTGATTGATAAGTTTAAGAATGAAGGTTTTGATTTTATTTATGATTCATTGTCTAGTGTGCCCTGGTTTTGTCAGCATGTCATGGTGATACTTTATTAGTTCTTGTTTGATCTCCTCATGTTTTAACAATCTCTTCCTGACTTTTGCAATGAGGGAAAGTGTCCTATTGTGGCGTTGATGTTTGATAATTGACTTATGAAAGAATTTTGTGTTCCTCTCCCCTTCATTAAGCCACTACACTCTTGAATTTTGTTTCCATAGAGTCTCCTCTTTATTTCATCTCTATTCCATCCTATTTAAAAGTTGACCTTCCTCCTTAATTAATTATTCTAAGCATCCTTCCATAATAATTTTTTGTTGTATTTCTTTCATATGAGCGTATAGAGTTTGTTTATCTTCTATTATATGTCCAAATTATTTCTTATTCAAGTCTCTTATTTTTTATTTTAGTTCCTTTAACTTCAGTTGGAATGTAAGAAATTTTTTTCTTCCCCTAACCTCAATTTACTCCCACCATTCCTTGCCCTTATCCAAGAAATTTGGGTCTTGTATCCAAAATATTTAGAACATGAAAGGATGATTTTTAGGGCTTCTTTTAAATCTATTTCTAGTTGCATAAGCCAGTGATCTGAACCCAAACATGGGAGAATCGTCGCTTCCACAAATATATATTTTCCAAGCAACACTTTAAATATTAGGAATTGGTCTAGTCTTTTGACCACCTATTGCTTTCCTCCTCTACGATTGCTCTAGGTGAAAGTGCCATTGATTGTTTCAATTTCCACCATTCTCAATCCCTGGATTACTTCCTCAAAAGCCCCGACTTCTAGATATAACCTCTTTATCTTACCTTTCTTCTCTTCCAATGACCTTATAATATTAAAGTCATTGCCTATTATCTAAAACTCATCTTGGAGGAGCCTTCTTATCTCTTGCAATTTAGCCAAAAATTCCCCTTTCTAAGTAGGGAGATGAGGACCATATACCATAGTAAGGCTGACCATTTCCTTTGAGCCTAGGTATCAAAATCTTCCAGAACATATTCTAAGGCAATCTAACCATTCTTGGAATGACACTTCTAGCAGGTTCCATAGAATCGTTAGACCTCCCGCACTTCCTCTTGCATCCAATGCCATAATTCCACAATCCCTCCAACATCTTTCCATTATCTCTTGCGCCTTCTCACCAGACACCTTAATCTCTTGTAAAATAGTTATTGCCAATTTTTCTTTAATGATTCTCTCCCTTAAATACCTCTGCTTACCTTTGCTATTAATCCCACAAATGTTCCATGTGGCTATCTTCATTGAGTAAAGTCTTGAGAGAAGGAGAACATCTCTAGAAGTGTCACCACTTGACTTGAGTTTATCATGTATTCTCCCACATTTTGAATTGTTTCTATTGTAGTCCTTATTCCTTTTCTTCTACCTTCCTATAAATTCTGATCTTTGCCTCTGTCTCTTTGCGTTAGTGCACCAACCGCTCTATTTCTCTCCCCCTCTCACAAAACACCTTGGCTCCTCCATTATACATACAATTCATAGTAAAGATTCTTATGATCCTATGGAATTACTATTGGTTCCATATGGTCCCATCCTTGGATTAGCTTCACCATAAATTGTTCCTTTAAGCTTAGAGTTTCAAGAATTTCTTCCATTACTATTACAACTTCTTCTAACATGAATTGCCTCTGCTTTCCTGCCTCCATTGTTGAGTCCTCATGGGATTTCTGATTAGGGTTGGGTTTTCCCTAAGGATACTTCTCTACCTTCTCCACTACCATGAGGCCATCTGGAAGCACTATATCCTCCTCTATGTTTTCAAACATTAGGAAGGTGTTATCCTTAGTGACCTTCTTTTGTTCTGTATGTTACAGTTTCATCTTATAGTTTGTTCTTCTATTCACTACCTTATGGAAGCCATCAATAGTCCCCTGCGATCCCTCCTCTTGGAATTCCCCTTTTTTGAGGAAATCCTTAAACAAATGCTCATGTTCATGGCATCTCAAGCACCTGAATGGTACATGCTCATAGTCGAGTTGTTGAAGCCAAGTTTCATCTTGATATGCCAATTCTATCACTCTGGTAGTTGATGTGAGATGTTCACATACACACAAACTCTCGTGTATAACATATAGTGAACTCCTTTGGTGGTATCCAAAATATTCACAAAATTCCCTTTGACATTCTTGATAGCTTCTAAAATTTTGAGGTCCCAAAAATTTGTTGATAGGGAGTACAGTCATACCCAAACTAGGGATGCCAATAATTCTTCTTTGTTTGGGTTGAAACATTCCTTTAAGTGTCTCATGTACAAGCATGCATTGTTGAGGAAATAAGGGCCTCCTTAAACCCTTGGTCTTGTCCTCTAGGTTCGAGAATATTTCCGTAAAATCCATTTTCCCCCAACTTTCAATCTATATCTCCCTTTGGATATGATTTTGACTGTATCCATTTCACTATCTCCATCTTTGTTGGCTAGATTCCTATGAATTTACATGTGAGGGCATGGTCCTTCATATGTTGATCATATCCTTCCAACCTATTAGGGGGAATCATGAACTTAGGGTCGATGAATTCTTTAGGCAAACATCGATCCCTGAGTCAGGTTTTCCACTGAGCCCCAAGTATGGGTTCTCCCACTTATTTCCATTACCTAGAGGGTTTCCAAAACCCCCATAATTCTTGTGTTGAGTACCTGTCACAATGTTCCTATAAGAGGGGATTTCACCCCTCTCTCTCAAGCCACTTGTTTCTCCCTATCAACATTAGTCTGGAATAACTTAAGTGAAACACTCTCAAAGTAAAATAAGGTGAACCCTTGAACAACATGGAAAATGAAGTTTTATGAATTTTGAGTTGCAAAAACCCTAGCCCTCTCTTTCTCTTCAAAGATTCATTCTGTTTGTGTTTTATATTTAATATTATTAGCATATTGTTTACAATTATAGAAATAACTAAAACCAAAATCAAAGAAACAAATCAAATGAGAATACCATTCACATAAATGAACATAAGATGTGACCTAGGAAACCTAAGATACACGAGAAAACTCAACATGAAGGTGAGATCCATGCTTTCCCTTTTATTTTTCTGAATTATGAAATACAAGTAAAAAAAGGGCACTCACAATGGAGTTGCCATGAACACTATGACTTGAATGACTATTACATAATCTTATACCACCTATGATATGCTTTAATATACTACTCATAGATGCTTTGCTCAATTATGGAACATTAACAATACAAAAAGAATATAACCCCTTCTCTTCCTAATAGCCCAATGTTTAACATACCAGTAATTTTTCTTTCTCTAGAACATATCTCTCTAGCACATACTTAGCATCTTCATAAAGGAAACCTCTCTACTACATACTTGGCATCTTCATAAAATAATTTGCTTGGGGTTGTTAGCATCTTCAATATAAGTTTATCTGCAATGTACTTGGCATTTCATAAAGTAACTAGGGATTGTTGGCATCTTCAATATAAGTTCATTTGCAACATACTTAGCATTTCATAAAGTAACTAGGGCACTCACAATAGAGTTTCCATGAACACTATGACTTGAATAACTATTGCATAATCTTCTCCCACCTATGATATGCTTTAATATACTACTCATATATGCTTTGCTCAATTATGGAACATTAACAATACAAAAAGAATGTAACCCCTTCTCTTCCTAATAGCCCAATTTTTAACATACCAGTAATTTGATTTTATCTCTCTAGCACATATCTCTCTAACACATACTTAGCATCTTCATAAAGGAAATCTCTCTATTACATACTTGGAATCTTCATAAAATAATTTGTCTATAGTTGTTGGCATCTTCAATATAAGTTTATCTACAACGTACTTGGCATTTCATTAAGTAACGAGGGGTTGTTGACATCTTCCATATAAGTTTATCTGCAACGTACTTATTATTTCATAAAATAACTAAAGCACTCACAATGGAGTTACCATAAACACTATGACTTGAATGACTATTACATAATCTCCTATCACCTATGATATGCTTTAATATACTACTCATAAATACTTTACTCAATTATAAAATATTAACCGTAAAAAAAATATAACGCTTTGTCTTCCTAATAACCCAATATTTAACAGACTAGTAATTTAATTTTTCTCTATAACACATACTTAGCATCTTCATAAAAGAAATCTCTGACCTCTTCATAGAATAATTTGCTTGGGATTGTTGGCATCTTCAGTATAACTTTATCTGCAACGTACTTGGCATTTGATAAAGTAACTAGGGGTTTTGTGCATCTTCATATAATGCCGCATACCTAATTTGTTTCTCTCTCCCCCATTGTTTGGGTGAAGTGCCGGATAGCATTGATTTTCTAAATAAATTTGATGTGATGGCAGAGCTTTTGCGTTGTTTTACATTTCATTTATGGCTGCTAGCGATTGAACACTTCATTTCCAGCGGTTTTCAGTGAGTTTTTTCATGGTTTTCACTGTAATTTAGTGGTTGAAATCCTTTTCGCAATAGTTCTTATGGATTTAGTATGAAGTTCGTGTATGTGTAAACTAATTTTGTGGGAACCTTGTCTTATTAACTGCGCAGTAATCTCTAATTGTGCAGCAATAAAAAAATATAAAGTAACTAGAACCTGAATGAGTGCAGATCAAAATATTTTGTAGTGTTATTTTATAATTATTATAGTTCAATAGCGAGAGTACAAGTCAAACTTAGACCATGAATCTATGGGATACAAATAATTAAAGAATTTAATCTTCTTGGAAGTGGCCAGTGGTAGTAACATCATCGGCCACTTTGCTTTCAAAAGAAAAATCAAGTCGAAAGAGTGCCCAGCTAATTTTTCTGCTTCCATATCTATCATATAATTCTTTTTAAAAGAATCCATTTTGATAGATGGTACTTAAATATTAAGTTATCATAGGTTAAAGGTTATGGTAGGTTATTATAAATAAAATAAGTTTTTATTAGGAACCAGTTTTCAATAAAAATAAGTTAGAAGTGAATTTAAGGTTAGTGATTTATAAATGGCAGTGAATATTTTATTAATTTGATGTGTGAATTTTGCATAATTAAAGTATTTTAATATGTACTCAAAAAAGATTTTAAATAACAAAAATTTCAAAACATAAAATATTTACTGGAGCCATATCAATTAAATCGTTAGTAAATGTGGAAAAATAAAAATATTAATTTATTATAGACATAAAACATACATTTCAAGTTGTTAAAATTTTGAAAATGATAAGAATTTAGGTAAATTATAATTTTTTTAAAATAAGAGTTGTCTATATGTGATACTTTTTAAAAAGTTTTCTAGCTTTTAAGTATGGGGGATTACGCAGTGCATTATATTAGAATTTTTGGGATTCAACTGCGTTAAGTAAGTCATTAACGTATGACCATTTCCATGAAAGGTAGTCGTAACTGACTAATTTCTCATGATTTTTGAATAGTTCACTTAGCACTCATTGCATCTAGTGATGCTCACAGGGGTGAAGAAGTGGGATTGAAACTAGTGAAATGTGGAAAACAAATCACATAGCATCAATCATCACTTCCGGGGCTTGCACCCGGTAACCAGGACTTCCCAGGAGGTCACCCATCCCGGAACTCCTCTGGCTCAAGCGCGGTTAACTGTAGAGTTTTTTCCACAATCAAGCCCACTTAGCTTGCTACCCCATTTGCAAAACCTTAGCAAGTATTGTGCCTCATGAACCATTCAAGTAGAGATCCCTTGACTCTTTTTAATCTAATTTGTCTAGAATCCGACACGGATTCATTGAAATCACATGTTCACCCCAAAAATGCCACATATAACAAACAAATTTTAAATAAAAGAAACCCCATGTTATAGGAAAAAAAAAGCTAGAATTTACCTGTGTGAACATCCTGAAGGAACATGGAATTAGTTACAGCCGACACCATTACAATTCATAAACGGTGCAGTGTAGGTGTCTATTAGAAAATAAACAGTGGAGTGTAGGTCGAACAATTTCCTAGATATTAAAAAGCAAACAATTATTCCCTAAATTCTGACGGCTTACTCAGTTGAATGTTTCTAAATTCACCAACTGTGGCATATGAACTCACAAAGAGTTATCTAATTTTTCGTCCAATTTATATGTTGCAGGGCTTTTTTTTTGTTTTTTTGGTTGTATTGTTCCCTGCAATTGGAAGTTATATTGATTGATAGAATCATTGTAACTGCTATGTATTAATCATGGATAGGGATCATTTTGAAATTTATGTGCACGTTCATGGGAAATGATAAGTTCTTGCTGCTTGCTCTATTAATGATGAAGGGAAAGCATGGACTTTCACCAGAAATTTTTGAGTTTCCTTATTTAAAATTATTATGATAGTGTTATGTTATTCACCTCTTCATATTTGACTTTACTGTGCTCTTCCCCTGCCATATCCGGCTCCTGAAAAGAAAAGGCAGCAGAATCAGATTATTTTTTTAGCTTGAACTACAAATGGGAACCGCCATAGGAAAACAGAAGAAGAAAAAAAAAAAAAAAAAAA